>CM017556.1:42691474-42701474 GCA_007844125.1 Sinonovacula constricta
CAGATGCAAACATATACAATGCTTTACATTTTTTGGGATCAAAAGCATTTACCACCTTTACAGTATTCAATTCGTCTACAGACTTTACAATTTTAGGCTTCCATTACTTTCTTGCAAATATGACACGATGACTTACCGCGCTATAGGGGCCCCTTGCTGTATCCAAATCTGGATATATTTTATCGGTATACCATAAGATCTCGAAGATTTACCTAGTTAACCGAAAGAAGCATACGGATTTAACTGAATATTCACCAATTGCAAGTTCAACATTGTCTACTTATACATTTTGTTTAATCGAAATTTTGCTTGTGACATCTAATAGCAGAAGGAAGAATCGATATGCTTATAAGATGTAACATAATCATGGTGGTTGGCGGCCATACCTGTGCGTCGGCCCAGCTGCCTTCTCTTAACCTCTGGTTATCTAACATCAATACTCAATTGACCACCTTGTCTGTTACATGCTTATGTACTGGCTTTTTTACACTAGGATCCTTTTTAAATGTGTAACCCTTAAATGAGACTTTGAGTGTATTTACATCCCCATATCTTGTTACAGCTTTAAATATAGTCTATGTCTTTACCGGTTTTCTTATGTCTCTTTACATTGATAGATACGGGTGTAAATGGGTATCTAAACCAGCTTCGTGTGACACCCAATACTCTTTGTAAATATCTTGATTACAATGATGTCGACACCAGTATTTGTAACAAAGGATAATAGACGATATCTGTTTGCATAATAAATGAATAGGTAAATAAGAAAAGGTCCTATCAAAATTTTCACAGATATTAAATTTTTATCTACCTGTAGACAAAGGCAAACGAGGTAAATGTTAATGTGACAAAAAACACAGAGACGAGACATAACACACACAAAAAAAACATCAGTTACCGCCTTGGAACGGTCAGTCGGCAAAAGGGCCAACTGGGGTGCTTAAACCTGGTTTGTGGAGCGCTCCAACCTCGCACTTCCTGAAGGTTTTTCTATCAAACAAACAGTGTAAATAAAAATATCCCGTCAAAGTGACACAACTAACAGTAAGCACCTGCATCGGGAGCTAAAACAGATATAATGAACATATGTACATACAAAATAACTAGTAATAAAACAACATATGTACAGTATGTACAGTAGATAAAAGCCTCGGCAACCAAAAAAAATTCCAAATGAGAGAGTAGTTTAAAATAAAATAAAGCAGTACATGCGCTGATATATTATAGAAACCATATAATGACGTCATAAATGCCATGACGTCATATGCCAAAAGTGTCAAAAGTGAAATGTAAATAATACGGAAGAAATAATAGAATTTTAGAAAATCAACAAAATAAAACGTAGTATTGTTTAGAGTTAATACGTTTAAAAAACATATCATAAACGCCGAGGATTTATCAGCTGTTGACATATTATATGTGATAAAGGTACAAAAAATCCCGATGTTATACCTACTGTGCAATCTCACTGTAAAGGGTATGGAGACTGCTCAAGTTGTCCCACCTATATAGGGCACGACTGGAGAGATGAAGAGAAATCCAACAGTGACTGTCCAATTATGGCTTTAAGTCATTGTTTTCATATAGTCTCAACGACCTGTCCGGTCATCGTGTAATTTAAAAGCAATGCAAGTTCTTGACTGTAAAAGGGTCAATTGCAAGCAATGCAGTACATCGAAGGATTCCCGGGTTGTAACCGTCTGCAATACATTTTCTGATAAGTTTTGTAAAGTGGTCAGAAAAGTTATTGAGACCCTTGATTTCTTTAACTTGTATAAAACATTTCCATAAAATGCAGGATGGCCTATGCCTTTCTGCATAAGTGTTTTCATACTGCTATTATACTTAGAAGCTATAAAACCATTGCGATGAAAGAATTTTGAAAACGCCTTTCTTAATTTATGAAAACGAAAGCCTTGCTGTAACAGTTTAGAAGAAATAAACAGGTTTCTAGCATTGAAATCTTCTACTTTAGTACAAACTCGTGCAAACCTTGTAAGTTGTGATATGTAAATACCATAGGAGGTAGCACGAGGTGAATCACCATCAAGGTATGGATAATTCACAATACTAAAGTTGAATTCATCTCTCTTGTCATAGATTTTAGTAGAGACGCTGTCATTGGAAATATTGATCTCAATGTCTAGAAATGCTGCATTTAAATGTCAGTTATTTGCTTTATTAAGGGTAAGTTCTGGAGGGTAAATCAGATGGATCATTTCAGAAAAGAAAGGATTATCTATAGTTAGAATATCGTCAAGATAGCGTGACGTTAAATTAAAAGCCTCTATAATGTGGCTTTGGTTCGAAGGGGATAAAGTTAACATGAAATCACGTTCAAAGCAGTATAAAACAAATCTGCAATTAATGGTGCACAGTTGGTTCCCATAGGGATACCAATTACTTGTCTAAATAAAGTGTCACCGCATTTTATGTAAATATTGTCTAATAGAAAACGTAAAGCTTCACAAACAATATAAAGGAATGAGTATTGCTCAATAAACACGTAGACGTACTGTACTGGGTCCGAGGAAATATAGTATAACGGAAGCTTTTAAAGACCTTTCTTAGTGAATCAATCGCTTTGTATTCACTGAAACGTGTGAAATCTGATGCACTTTAATGAGAGAAATCGCCATATGTTTGTATGTTGATATGAACAAACAATTTTAAACCAGTAATAATAATAATAATAATAATTATAATAATATTATAATATATATGGCTGATATACAAATAAAGTCTCAACCCTTAACATATTATAATATCAACAGGAACTTATATAATATCATTACAACGATTATATATTTTACCCAATGAAGTTTATGGAACAATACATGTATTTGTTTTCAGTATAAGTAATTAAGTGTTCTTTTTTTTAAATGTCTTACTTCTGGCACTTTTATAAAGCATAAGTACATTTATGTATAACATGTATAATATTAAAACTCTTCGAAGTGATCAGACATGTCATCCAAAAGTTTTTATGTATGTCAAATAGAAAATAGCTACTTAAGCTTTATAATAAACATTATATATACACACGCCATTTTTAATTAATAAAAGAAATCTTTTTAATACAACTAAACCACAAATGCAAACAAGAGATACTTAAATACAATGTACAAATACGCTGTTATTATGATATATGTATATATGTAATATGGTCAATGTACTTTGTCAAAAGTCATTTTCGACAATACATCTCTAGCTGCAACTGGTGCACTGCCATTTAAGGTATCGTATCATTTCCGTCGGAATTGTCGACTGCCATATGAATGTTGTGACTGGAAAATCGTTTTACATCTTCGGTTCTCATCAGTGTTATTATTTCCACCAATCTCTTCAGTCCCATTGTCAGTATTTGTTATCTGCCAACACTGAAACGACATTGCAATAAGAAAATCAAGACAAGTTAGTTCATTTTTCGGATAACATATCCGAAATCAGAGCATTGCTTAATGGGTTAGTTCGGCAGAAGCGGAATGTTACAAAATACTGTTACAAATTTCGATGTGTGTCTTTAAACTTTCCTTTTGGAAAGGTGAGAAAAGCACAAACGTGTTGCAGAAGTAAAAAGTGCCATTTTGTTTTTGTGTGATTCAAACAAACTGGTATTCTTTTATACATGCGTTTGCCAATTTAACAGTATACGGATCCGACCACATAGAATTTAAAACTGCATTGTTCATGAAGTTATATTGTACATCGAGTCGGATACAGTATTTACATACAACATTCAACGCAACCTACTAATTTGGGCCTAGGATGAGGTCAATGTGTATTGTTTTGAATATGTTATACTATGCCATAAACTTATTTCTTGAATGATAATGGTTGCTGCCAATATGACTATACAACTATCAGATATTATTTAGATCGGAACAGCTGTCGATTCAGTCAAGCTGCCCTATATAAATTTACTCGTTTCAGAAGTATGGCCTATTGTCAACAGATTTTAATCGTGTTTTAAAGTCGTATAGCATTATAAATAAGAATAAATAAAAACGGTCACCTTTGGTCCTTCTTCTTTGGCGGTTAGCGGAGGACGTACTTCGCGCTTACATTCGTCATCTGAAATAGCATTTTTTAAGTCAACCTTTCTATTGTGTGATCTTTTAGTCATGTTAAAAATTGGTTAAAACATTTTTGTACGTCATATCATTTATGACTTAAACCGGATGTTAAATATAAATGCCAGAAGGTTGCTTTTTATATTTAACGGTGTATATATATATATATATATATATATATATATATATATATATATATATATATATATATATATATATATATATATATATATATATATATATATATATATATATATATGTGGATAAGGAGGAAATTCATAAATGATAATTACACATACGTATTAAAATACGAGCTTTCATTTAAAACCAACCAGGTACATCATTCACAACGGTCGTGGACGTAAGTTTAAAGTTTTGGGATTTTGTTCCTGTTTGTAATGACTATTATACTAATAGTTAATAATAATGACAATAGCAATTGGCGTAAAACATACAAACAACAGGTGAACACAAGCATGAGTTATCACAACAAGCTGAAATGTGGTATCAATCACCGATCCGAATGAACATAATAGACATGTAAACAACAAACATTTGACTCATTTGAACGATCTTACTTACATCGGCTGGTTAGTCCTGCTGTAAATTTGGGTGTTATTTGCCTTGTAACTAGAAACAACTTTGATTTGTTGTGATCAAAGCTCACATTTGAAAAGTGTTTGAATATAGTTTCAAACCATTTGCCATACAGTGTCAACCTTTTATTAGTTATCAATTTCAGCCTAGAGTTTCGTAGAATATCTCGTGTCTATAGGCAATTTGTGTTAAAGCTACATCTTCCATATATCATATTGTTCTTACACATTTTATCTTAAGAATAATCATGTTTAAATTTAAATATGGAACACCTGTGGCGTAGTGGTAGAGTCGCCGTTTTGTAACTGCCCTGACTGCTTAGCATCTCATCGCGTGGGTTTATGTCCCGTTTTGGGCGAAGGATTTAATGATGCAAGGTCTCCCCGTCCTGGTTGTCTGGATTAAGCAATACTGGTGCAAGATTTCACTATAACTGAGTCGCGTCCTGGGAGGATGTTATGTTGGTGCTTATTAAGAAGAGTGTTATTTAGCTAGAAGGTATTGGTCATACATTTTCGAACTACTGGGGCAAGCATGTGGACCAGATTGGGCCTTTTTTATCTAAAGTTTTTGTATAGCTGGACATGCTTTTAGAATATCTACGGTCTGCTTTATAGATAGCATCCTCCGGTCGAGCTTATGGGATTATTTGTTTAGTGCGACTGCTTAGAAAATGTAAAAAGTCATACTGTCTCTAAAGATGTGTTTTATAACCGTGCTCTTGTGTCATTTAAATCGAAATCGAATTGAATTATACAGATATTTAGTACTTGCTGATATGAAGTTATGTACGACGAAAGTTGTCAAAAGTCACCTTCGTTTCTTCTTCTGTGCCTGGAACTTCTTCTCCGTCGTCAATTGGTATCGCAGAGAAGTCGCTTTGGTTGGAGTAAGGCACTATGTTGACGTAATTGACCGTGTTTATCTTTTGCTTTTCTTTGGGTTGCTGACTGTTATTTTCATATATTGTCATTGTCTCCGTTTTCCCACTTTTATTTGATTCATGTTTGTATATATGTCTGGTCGTAGCCTCTCCTTTGGCACATTGACAACATGTTGAGAAAGTCTGAAAATGCATTTTTCCCACGAGTCAAGTTGCATATTTATGGCAAGCTTCTTTACTTCTAAATGCTAGACAATTAGGTCAAATACTTGTTGTTTATACGCCCAATATTAATAAGTTGTGTTTAACCTGGTAAAACAAATAAAAATAGTTACTACGTTTTCCTATATTTAAAATTAGAGATATACTGTTCGCAAAATAAATGTAATGTGACGTTTGCATAGTCTGGCCATTTTTATAACCCCATTGAGGATATGTTGCGAGATTTTTAAGTCAAATTATACTTAGTTAGTCCTTATTCGATAAGAGAATTGGTTGCAAGCATACGATGGCCAAGTGACTTCAAAAGCAACCATACTATATAAATACAGCCCGAAGTAGTTATAACACGAGTGCCGATGGCATTCAATACGTTGACGCCATATTGACATAATGCTAATAAAATCAACAAACCATATAATCTATGTAAGGGATATTCTTATAGAAGAAGTATGCAATTTATTGATATAGATAAACTAATATAGGAGGAGAATCATATTATCATAGCCTCTATCAGGCAGACCCACAATCAGTCACAATAAAGAAATTATTAAAATTAAATTAATATGTGCCTTGTAATCAACACTACAAAATTCATGGTCTAAATAGTTGTCTTTGTAAAAAAAACCAATCGTTATAAAGGTAACATTTTACCACCATTCAAAATCTCCATCTGCCTATCATTAAGCCAAACAAGTTAACTGCATTGCATTAAACCTGGACATCAATTTGATATTGCATGAGATAAAAATACATTAATTATTCTGGTTTTGGGGGTTCTGAACCTGTAAATTGGATAGTCTGCAAGCTGTCATGCGGTGCGCCGGTGATTGAAGCCTACCGTATTCCTGGGGTTATGATCCGTTAACTCGTTTTCGCTAATTTCAAAACAGTTTTGTAACAACAAAACTTACGTTTTCAGATGCAGTCACTGTCACAATGTAACGCCGAATTTTACCGATCAGTCGACACTTGTTCATGACAACCCCGACGAAAACGATTACTATGAGAACAGCCGCCACAACACTGACAACAATAATAAGTGTCTTTATGTCAAAGCCTTCTGTGGAAAAATATAAAAACAGAAATAAAGCAACAGCATAGCAACAACTGCAAACATTTAAAATTACAAAATTCGTTTAAAACTGCTTCTTATACCAATGTTATAATGGAAAAAAAATACATACATACATACATACATTGCATTTAAATGCAGGGCACGACATAAACGTAAATTTTTGTAATTTTGCCTTTCATGTAGATCTTAAAGATTCTTTTTGGCGACAGTCCTTAGCCTCATATTTAATGCAAACCTTTGTCAAACTATGACATTTGCAAAATCAAAACAGCAAACGTTCATTATAGATTTTCTTTTTATAGAAAACACACATTTAATCAATGTATTTAACGTGTTACTATTCACGTTCGTGGCGTTATTAAAAATAAGTTAGGTACAATTCCGATGAATAGGCGTAATACCTCCAACACAAAGAGACAATGTTTAACTTAATTCAAATTAAAGATGACTTCCAAATGGTTCATAAATTTTATATAAATGATACTTAATTTATTAATTTAATCACGTCTAGACTGTATTTTATTTTATTTCAAAAGATTTTTATTTATTTTTAAGACACATATTTGGAAATGATTATGGATGCCTTTTCCCTAAACTACTGTTTCAAGAAATACTATATGCCATCGATTATTTATTGTGTAAAAATCCTAATATTTTGGTCAATTGCGTCAACAATGTGATCTCGACCATATCGAATTCGCATACTTTTGTATTTAAGTGATTAAATTACCGTCTGAGGCCAACCTTCCACAAACTGTATCAGAAGTGGAAACTGTACATTTGTATTATTCAGAGGAACACGTTGGTTCCGATCCACTACAAGCGAAACTGGAGATTGGCATTCGAGTTGTGGGTTCCTATCAAAATTAACCCCTTATTGCAGACGTACGTAGCATAGCTGCCTTCTATATTTACAGACGTAGCACCGTATTTGGATCGGAAAGATCCCCGCAACCTGCCAGGACGTATTAACAAATTGATATTGTCTGATTTGAAGAGATATTTCGAACAAATATACATACATACATACATACATATAATATATATATACATACATACATATATATATATATATATATATATATATATATATATATATATATATATATATATATATATATATATATATATAATGTAAGCTATAATACATTGTATGAATTAACAATGTTACTGTTTTTAATGTGACGGGAACTTCTCAAGATGTAATCATGCACACACTAAAAATGACTTGTGAACATCAACATCAAATCAAACCATATTCAAACTATTCGTTGAGTTGTATGTGTTATTTTACTTCTCTGTTTTATTCTTTTAAAACTCTCTGTCAGTAAAATATATTATTCATTGTTGGAACAGCGATTTTAGTGTCTCGGAACTGTCGTTATCAAGCTTACTATTCTCCTAATGTTTGACTACTTAGGAGCATTGCTCTATTGGGCAGACACATGATGGGTGAGTTGGAGTGAGATGGCACTGATAAGTGTCATGGTAAATCTTAGAGAGCTAAAGAATGTTGCCGTCAATAATATTGCGTCATACTGGCACAACCAGTATTTATTTTATATTTTGAAGCCGTTTTCTTTCTCAGATTAAACCCACATTTGTTCATTATTTATCCAAGCAATCTAAAGGGCTTATACTTAACTGAAATACAGTCAACTCTCGTTATCTCAAAATCGATTATCTCAAATTTCCGGTTATGTCAAACTGTTTTCTAGGGTCCCGTTTTTTCCCTATAGTTTCTATATAGTTCGACTCCGCTTAACTCAAACTCGGATGTGTCAAATTATCGGATATATCAAACTAAATTATTTGTCCCCACACGTATAAAACTGTTGAAATCAGTTGGTCTATCTCAAACTTAAAATTGCTATATGATGCAAAACGGCAACAATAGTGATTTTCACACCTACCGTGAAACTCGCGAAGATTTGGGCGCGAGTTTTGTCGCCAATTATCGGCAATCAGGATGTCACGTAATTTAGAGAAGAGGTTAATCGATTATTATTTATTTAGCTGATTTAATGAACATCAATTTCGTTAATTAATTAACGCTGATTAAAGTGTTTCAGTTTGTACTTGTTGTTGTAACAGTTTTTGAGAACTTGTTGACACGGCCTTCTCAACTTGTAAATAAAATGAGAGGTCGCGTTAGTAATTTTATCATTCTTCCACTACCTACCCACAATACACGTACTGATTATTGAATAAAAAAATAAGATTGATTATGGCAACAGACCAGAGACGAGAAAGTGTCGAGCAATCTGATGAAGGACCCGGTCTTAGTACTGGGGGGATAAACTTAGTTTACAGTGGCAGATATAACAAGGAATTTCAGTCATTACCAGTCATCGTGTAACAGGTAAGATTTTTAAGATTTACACAAACTATCCTTAAATTAGGATAACTCAAACTTCGGATATCTCAAACTATTTTCTACGGTCCCTTGAAATTTGAGATAACGAGTGTTGACTATAATTAATTTAAATCCCGAATACACATGGGATATAAAGCTCCAAAATAACATGTTGCAAAGGTATCCCCGAGAGTAACAAACGTTAACACGGCTTAGAAAAATGAGGAATTCGCGTTTTACTCCCTCCTGGCGCAATCTGAATGCCTCAGGTAATGACGTCCTCGAGGCAATCATCCCTCGTATGCAACTGGTGCAATGATACTTGCACAATCGTTATCGTTTTGTTCACCGGAAGAATAAAACGCTTTGATAAAAATCTTTAAAAAACGGTATATAGTGTAGTATATAGGATTATTTTGTCCTGTACACTTTCATTTATCAATTTAACTGTTCACATCTTGGTAGATATTCAACTGGTATTGCAGTTTCGTTTTTCATAAGGGTTTTTACGTCATAAATCCGAGAGATGAATCGTGAATTAACAGAGGGGTTCTGATTGCTCCTGGTGAATCATAGCTCTAAATATAGTTAGCCATAGTAATTAAAAAGTTCTAGTGAACAACAATATTCCATTTGCTGTTCAGGGTACCAAGTTCTTAATATTAAGACGTCCAAGTGTTTTAAGATTAATTACAAACATATATGTTGTTACTTGATAATACACTTAATAACTACTCAAGATGCTTTTTTAAGAGGCTTTCATGTTTAATACTTTTGACCATAATATATGGTAT
>CM017556.1:43413598-43471098 GCA_007844125.1 Sinonovacula constricta
GTGTTTATACTCTGTGGGTCTAACTAGTGTATATACTCTGCGTGTCTAACTAGTGTATATACTCTGCGGGTCTAACTAGTGTATATACTCTGCGGGTCTAATTAGTGTATATACTCTGCGGGTCTAAGTACATGTAGAGTGTATACTCTGTGGGTCTAAGTACATGTAGAGTTTCTACTCTGCGGGTCTAAGTACATGTATATTTTATACTCTGTGGGTCTAACTAGTGTATATTCTCTGCGGGTCGAACTGCATGTAGGGTATATACTCTGTGGGTCTAATTAGTGTTTATACTCTGCGGGCCTAACTACATTGTATACTCTGCACGTCTAACCCATTGATATACTCTGCACGTCTAACTAGAATATATACTCTGTTGGTCTGACTAGTGTATAAAGTCTGCGGGTCTAACTAGAGTATATACTATGTGGGTTCATCTAGCGTATATACTTTGCGTGTCTAATTAGTGCTAGCTCTGCTTTGAATAAACTCCATGATAGAACATATGACAAAATATAATTATTAAATATCATCAGAAAACTAATATTGTCTTTGTTCGTAGTATATAAATGAGAATTGTCGAAAATATAAAATATAGTAGGGATTGCGATCCGTTAAATATCGTTTTTATGTATTTTTTTAAACTAAAATAATTAAAAAGGGTGTTAATGGTATAAGGATGTTGGTTAGCGAAAATATTTAACATCCTGTGGACACAGTTATAAATACTTACTTCTGCCGACGGATTATTCACTATGTACACTCCGATCTTGCCGATGAGTCGACACTTGTAAACGACGATTCCGACGATAACGACCACAACGAACAATGCCCCGATGACAATGACAACAGTAATCAGCGTCTTTAGATCAAAGTCTTCTTTAATGAAAAAAGAAAGATACAACAACATTGAAGCAATTACATAGAAACAAAAACATGCCAGTACATGTATTATTCAAGCATGTATTCTCAAGAACCCCCGTGCCCGAGCGGTTAGAGTCGCTTACTTGTAATTCTTAGCTCCTGACAGCGTGGGTTCGAATCCCGAAAACTGTCCCAGCTAACCATCGGTGCCCCGGTGGTCCTATCCAGACATAGGTCCGGGGTCTCTGCCTGTTAACAAAAGCTGGACGTCGCTAATACGACAATGATATGTCGGTGCGATGTAACAAAACCAAACAAAATGTATTTACAACTTCGCCATTAAATCAATACTGACATGATAAGATGCAGACAGTATTATGGAACACATTGTGTATACAGGCACTCGCAAAACAATGCTACATCAAGCCATTCTGAAGAATGTAAAGTTTTGTAAATCTTTTGGAAATGTTTTGGCAAATATTGGATGATTAATAAACACTTTAGATAAAATCTAATTATTAAGAACAGAACTTGTCAATAGTAGAATGTGTACCCCATGTTTGTTAAATGGTTGTCGGAAGGTGCTTAGATGGTCGCGCAAGTTGGAGACATTTTATTTAATTAGAAACAATGTGTACAACATTCATTCCATCTTAATCGATTTGACTATATACTATAATTTGTTCAAATAAATCGCAATGAACAATTATGATCGTTCCAGTTTGTTCAGCGTTTTGGGATGCGTAAGACCTCGGACGACGCAGGTCTGCCGAGAGACCTTCCCACATGAAGTCCTTCGTCGTGAACGTAACGTCACTCGAACCCACGCGGTGAGATGCGAGGCATTCGGAGAAGTTACAAGTCGGCAAGTCTACCACTACGTCACAGTCGCCCCAAATAAAAAAGGACATGTCTAGTATTTTAAAAATATCAAGAGATTACAAAAATCTAAGCAAAAATAGACAGCTGTCTGCTTCCAAGAGCGCGCAACAGAAGAAATTTGGTAAGGCGTCCTTTAACAATATTTTCTATAGATATTCTAGAAATATTTTAAACAAACACATATTTGAGAGCGACTACCTAAGAGTGATGAATAGAAGTGGTAAATAGACTATTCGGCAAATGCGTCCTTGGTCTGGACTAGTTGAAGAGGTTGGGTGAAAATGACGTTAATGCAATAGTGTTTCCATATTTATGGTCAAGGCATCCATCATGCTATCCTGGCCGTGTTCAAAGCACATAATTATGTCTTAAAAGGGTTATAAAAGCGCTTGAAAAACAGCCTTTTACAATAAGTACCTGTTGCTGGAACTATTATATTGGAGTTCTCAAAGGAACACGATGGTTCTGATCCGCTCCAGCCAGAACCGAGGACACAAATTCGAGTCTGTGTTCCAATCAAAACAAAGCCTCTATTGCAGATATATGTAGCATGTTTGCCGGTTGTATTCACTGAGAAGGACACAGTTCCATTGGCAGGATCAGAAAGATTACCATAATCTGCAAAAAAATATTAGAATAAAAATAAAAAATATCTTGATACTCACTAGGACTCGAGAAACAAAGCATATATATATAGTATACTTTATATCTTATACTAGATCTGGTATGTGTTTATGCTTATAGCTTTTGTGTAAGATAGTCACTACATTTATGCCTTAATCGTGTTGCTGCTGTGGGAGCTCTCAAGACGTAAACCATCAATGAAAATAGACGCTTTATTTATGTCTAACAAATTTACATTAACCAAAATTCGAACTCGTGTGAAATTGTAATGAATAAATTCGACATAATCATGGTTGAGATATATTTTCTGCATATTTTTCGTTTTATTAGTTAATCGCATTATATGTATGAAATGTAATTACTTCTGTGTTTAGATTACAGCCATGGTATATCGCGTTTTAAACCACTGATCCCTCGTTTTGACGCACTGCATATGCATAGGCAAAAAGATCGATCAAGGGCTGGGGCAATTTTTTGCCTAGACAAATGTAAGCTGAGCTACAATTAGACGTCGCTGCTACACATCATGGTGAAACTAGAGCAGATTGGCCACAGTAACCTGTTATACTGTATAAGGAATTTTTGAATTTGAATTTGAAAAAAGACACTTGCCTTACAAAATGTGTGTGTATTTCCAAAACATACTTGTCTTACATAATACGTGTAAGAAAATCAGAAGACTAAAGTAAAACCAGACCACTGTGATAATAACTAAGTTTCAGTGTAACACATGTCCAGTCCAGTTATCAAATTTACGACTTCAATAAATATACTTTAAATTGCATTTGCATATTATAACATGAAAGGAACACATATAAGTATTACCTGAAATATGAGAGAGACACGCTGGTTCTGAACCGCTCCAACCAGTTACATTATGACAAATTCTAGTCGGTGATCCATTTAATACAGAGCCGTTATTGCAGGTGTATGTTGCTCTGCTGCCTTCTGTGGTTGCCGAGTAATTCACAGTTCCGTTTGTTAAGTTAGATAAGCCACCGCAATCTGCCAAGAAATATAACTACAATTGTCATAAACTTGTAACTGGGAAAGAAACGTTAATTTTAAATGTGCGAAGACTGAAATTGTGACCGGAAGATACAATAAATTTTTGTCCAAACTAAAATTGGTCAACAATATCTAAATTGGTCTGATTGTTTCCATGATCATGCATAGGTCGAACATTTCTTAAGATAATTTCAAGTAAAAAGAGACATAATTCACAAAGATTATTATTAAAGCCCAAACGAAATTAAAGCGGGAATTAAACTTATAAAATAAATTGAAACGTGAATTACATAAGTAGTGGACAAAAGTAGTGTTCAGTTAAATACAAGATACTGATTCAAGATACCGATAATGAAACGGTAGATAATCAATAATTGCAACGTGTTAAAATACCATAAACACAAAGAATTGCAGTTCCGTTCCACCCAGCTCCATCTATACAAGTACGGTGAGCACTTCCACCGCTCATGACGAAATTGGAGTTGCAACTGTAATTAGCTGTTTGGCCTGGGAACGTACCAGAGAAAAACACCATTGCATTTGCAGGGTGATCCAAGGTACCGCAGTCTAAATATGAAAGCATTCAAGGGTTAGACCATTAAGAAATTATGAAAGATTGACCAGAATTGATAATAAAAGAATTACTATAGTGATAAATGCTGTGTCCTTTGCCATAGATAGGTGTTTTATAATATTGACGATCACATGTGGATTTTGTTTCAGGGCCATGCATTTTTTGAATATGCAAACATCTTATATAGATACGTATTACAGTTACCTATTTTTGTAAGCTGTTTTTATAAGTTAAGTTATTATATTAAAAACGATTGAACGATCAGAAAATTAAAACATATATGTGTATAGATCATTGAGGCTGCTGAGAGACACAGATAATAAGTATTGTTCTTTTCACAATGATGTGTACTTGCAAACAAGTACTAGGTGATTAATTTCGTGCAGCTCTTTTATTTTTGTTTCTTTCTCGGTGTAGCTACCAAAGTATAATTGAAGCTAGAAACTATCACATAAACGTATTATTTGTCGAAGATGTCTTAAAACCATATCTATACATTTAGGCGGAATGTCATTACCAGAGTTCTTAGAGGAGCATGCTGGTTCTGATCCTTCCCAGCCACTATCAGAGATGCAGGTTCGATTCGCTGGTCCATTTAGTACAAGATCGCCACTGCAGGCGTATGTGGCTTGGCTGCCCGCTGTAGTCGCCTCGTAAGACACACTTCCGTTTGATGGATTGGATAGAGAACCGCAATCTGCCATACAAATGTCATTGTAAAAATAAAACATACACAATGGACTAATAGAGGGCTATCTAGGTTGAAATACGATTGACGATCCGTCATGAATAGGCAAGGCAAGGGCATATGCATCATTCGTGACATGCATGTAACTTCAATTTATAACAAGTCACATGCCAGGTCGTTCTTTCATATCAATGTGGTTAGACTGAATAAATGAACAAAATTGATATGCAGTAAACAGCGGAATATTAAAAGGGTAAATGTAGATACAAAGAAAATGGAATTGACGATTTATAGAAAGAATTAAGTAAAAGTAGTTACCAACACATGTCATTAACAAAGAAGAAACATTTGAAATGAAGCAAGATAAACCTTAACAACAATTATGTGTAGGAACACTTATGCCCTGCGTACCAAATATACATCTCAACTTGGTACCGTTCCATCCGATTCCGTCAATACAAGTGCGGTGTAGGCTTCCATCTCTCATAACGTAATCATCTTCGCAACCATAGGTTGCCGTATGCCCCGGAGAGGTTCCGGTAAAAAATACGGAGCCATTTGCGGGACGTGTCAGATTTCCACAGTCTGAAATAGTAAGAATTACCAAATTTGACAAAGTCCTATGAACATTGCAAGATATACCCAAACTTTGAAAAACACATGACAACGGTGTTTACATGCAAACTGAATGTAAAAGTAAGAACACATATGTGATGAGTAATTAAAAAAGAGAAAACCCAACAGTATTGGGGTGCTAAATCTCTGTCTCATATATCCTTATTACACTTCTAGAGGGGTTTCGCAAATGCAGGCAACAAGAAGAAACCCGATCTATTTGAATGAAAATGACCAAGCGCTTACTTTTCACCATGCGCAGTCGCTCTGATACATAGTTTGATAATACAATATTATATATTGATACCATGGTGTTTCAATGCATCTGACTTTAATCTTCCTGTCAGTGTTTTGAAGTTTGTAGAAGGAACTGTCATATTTGTTGCCCTAACCATAGCAAACCTTTCATTGAGTCACAGTTGGCAACTTAACTTTTCGGTTAGCTATACAGACGTGTAATAGGTGACACTCGTCTAAGGTTCATTATTAGGAATTGAAGTGAATCGTGAAGGGATTGACACAACTAACAACATTCATATCAAATATGATTTTGAAAATACTATTTAGTGTTTACTTACTTTGCGGTACGTATGAAATTACAATTTTAAAATGTTCTTTTAACTGACACAAATCTCGTAGACTGTTAAGATACTAGATTCTTGCTTATCCAATTACGAATATTATACTACTACAAATATTACTACTTCTTAAACACCAACGACGTTTACCACTTCTACTACTACTACTACTACTACTTCTACTACTACTACTACTACTACTACTACTTCTACTACTACTACTACTACTACTACTACTACTACTACTACTACTACTACAACTACTACTACTACTACTACTACAACTACTACTACTACTACTACATCTATTACTACTACTTCTACTACTACTACTACTACTACTACTTCTACTACTACAACAACGGCTTCTACTAACTTTGCAACTCTTTCTACTTATATTACTACTAGTAATTAGTGCTGTTATTGATACGTCAAAAAGCGTATCGATAATATCGATATATCGAAAGAAAAAATATCGTCGATATATCGATATATCGACATATCGAAGGGAATTTGGAGACATTGTAATACTTATTTAATTACTGCCTAGTAGGCACATTCTGGGTATACTTATGCATAGTGTTCTTCTTTAATATATTTTCCACTAACATTCTTGTACTTAAAGCTTGATATTTAACAGCCATTTTAAAATAAAATGTTGGAAAATAGTTTTAAGTTTGTTTATAACTTATCCAAAGATGAAGACGAAATGCTTATGTTTTAACCATTTAATTAAATAAACAGAAAGTGTTCCTCACTTTACATATATAAACTATTACTTAATACGTTTTCTGTCATGAGCGATGATCTTTAAAAAAAAAATGATGTTTCCTTCTGTAGAGAACACACGTTCTGAAGGCACACAAGTTGCAGGTACTTGCAGATAGTGGGTGGCCATTTTGGAAAGTCTATGGAACTCCGTTTGATGCCCGTTCCACAACTCAATTGAATACAAAATCTTGAAATCTTAACAGAATAATGGAGTATTTTGTTGATTTCTTTCACAAATTGACAAATTGATGATCTTGCAACTGTCTCCTTACTTTAATACAACATCGTCAAATTTTTAATAATATGTAAAGAACTTAGATGATTTTGTTTTCATGAATTGTCGAATTTCTGATCATGTCAATGGTATTACGTTTACAACAGTTCCCACCTACTCATACAACATTGTGTAGATTTCCGGTTGACGAAAATTGTTGATTTTAACCATTTTTTAAAACTTTTTTCTTTCTAACTTTTTCCGCCGATATATATCGATATTTTAAAATGCGTATCGATATATCGATATTTTTAAATGTGTATCGATATATCAGTATCGGCCGAATCGATGACGTGCCCTACTAGTAATATTACTAGTGCAAGTACTAGAATGTGATTTTCTGTTACATGTAGCAATACTGTTGTTATTAATGTAAATAATGTTATTGTTGTTGGTGTTGTTGTTGTTGTTAGTAGTGATGGTATACTTCTTCTTCTTCTTCTTTTGCTTCTTCTTCTCCTTCTTCTACTTCTTTTTCTTCTTCTTCTTCTTCTTCTTCGTTTTATAATATTAATAATAATAATAATAATAATAATAATAATAATAATAATAATAATAATAATAATAATAATAATAATAATAATAATAATATGATTATTATGATTATGATTATGATTATGATTATTATTTTAATTATTATTCTATTCAATTCAGTATCTTTATTTCCTCAAATCTTAGCGATTATATAGTAATCGAAATGAATTTACGTGTTTCCTTGAAAAGTTTTAATAGTAGTCGGGAATGGCAATTATTTACCTCTTAATTTTGCTCTGGGGACTGTGTGTATTTGCATTTCATGGACATCCGTTTGAGCGTCGTGCATTCGGACCTACAGAGGCATATCGTATAAAGCGTGAGATGTATTTCATGTTCAGCATCTCCTTATGGCGATATTTTCTTGCCAGAGGGCGCCATGATCGCAAGCAGCAACAACTTAAAGACTTTTCTTGCTACTTCTTCTACTTACACTCAGTACTTTCGTAAGTGCCACAAACATTTTTAAAATATTTAATATGAACGTTTTCCTACTCGGAACAGTTTGACTGCGTTTGTCATTAGCATTACCTCACGATTGTGTACATGATAACCCACCAATGAACTCCAATTGAAGACACAATATCTTTAACTTTACCGCTTAGGTAGAAATGTGTCCCTTATATGTCAATACAATACAGAGAAGTGGAATGTTATTGCGGTACATATTGACCCCATACGCTTATTTGATACCTATACTTCCATGCGAATTACAACCTACTTAGATGGGCATTTTGCAAGCAAAATATTGCGGGCTAGTTGAAGCATAAGGGAAATACTTACACTACTATGACAGTTACAATGGCAACCATTTCACCAGTACTTATGATGATTACAAGCATCGTTGAAACGGAACTGTTTTCCGTGTCAAAGACAGAAACAACATAATAAGCCATTGATTGTAAAATTAAAGTAATGGGATCTAGCATTATTGTATGGGAAACAAGCTTTGCAGCAAGTTACGCATTGTTACAGAAAGGAGCGATGTGTAACACCTATATATCGTTGTCACTGTATAATCAGACAAAGGCATCGCTACTACAGGTCGTTTACTTTCCAGCATCATCTACATTCGTATACCAAGCCTTATGCTTGATGAGTTTAATCACCATTTTGACACACGATCTCATCATACAACATGTATCTACTGGAAAACTATCAAATGTGTGGCCATTTCTTAGCTAACACAATTATGGTCATATTGATGACGTCCAGTTAATTATTTATGAAAGAAAGCCCCAGACTTAGATATGGATAAAATCTCAGGCTTACTGCAGGTTAGCTGGAAAACCTCCCCACATGACTGGGGCTCGAACCCATGCGATGAGGGGCTTAAAAGTTACAAGTCAGTGGCTCTAACAGCTCGGCCACGGGTCCACTGCAACACGATTTTATAAGACCCTAATCTTGTTGGTACCTGAACCAAATATGATTGTTGTATCCTGTCCTGTATCCATCGCATCCTGTCTGTATTTACGTAACGGTAAGGCATTTATCCGATACATTGAAGCTCCTAACATGGACTAGGCAAATAACACATGGTATGCAGCTTCGACTTTCATATTGTAATTCGCAAATGGTGTAACCGATGCCCTACAAGCTACTACATCAACCATCTTTGTTAGGAACGACGCACGACATTACAGCAATACCAGGACATTAAAAAATGCAGCGTCCACCGACCGGATCATGAAAAGTATCCTCACATGTTTGGAGTTTGCCGGCTGTATTGTACACACTACACCCATGTGGACAGTATGCATCCTTCCGCCAAGACGCATGTGGCATGAAACCACGTGAACTACCCTTATATTGTCTTTAAACAAGTAACATGAGTCCTTACATAGCAAGCATTGTGTACTATCGATGTCATTTCAAGACATGCTGACATGCTTCTTGAAAGACTACAGAAAAAAGCCCATCTTCACACAGAAAGCATTTCGACTGCTATTCGAACATAGAGCACTGCCCTGGACCGGGTTCGCTTCCGTTGTTTTCTTCTGGGTAGTCCTTATCCGGGCAACCATCCGTAAAATATCCATAGACCTTGTGACATGTACTGGTCTCCTGCGCCTCCTCTCACATACGGAGTCGTCGGTACAGTTTGTGTCAGAAAAAACAAACACAAATGACAACTTCCGTTGTATTGATGTATGTCACTGAAATTCAGATGTATTATTTATACGTTAATGATATACAAGATTTCTAATGGACTGATCCAACGTTTATTTTATTTTCTGCGTTTCTCTTTTATGTCATACTTACATATACCTTGCATGTTTTGTAGCAAAGTAGACTAGTTCAATACTACATATAATATAATAAGTTGTAATTCTTAAAAAACATGATCACATTTCGTATTGAAACCCACAATGTTCGAATGAAATCTAATGTATTCTATCTCAGCTATTATGTGCTCATTTGTTTCAAAATTATCATGTTTATAATGACACGTAAATGGATTAATAAACATGATGAAATAAAAGTATAGAAATTGTTGCGGTAAGGATTTGCCATTATTTTGTAGGAAAACAATTGGTAATTATACGTAATTGATACTTAAATGACAAGAATATTGCCAGGCTTTGCCACTTACGAATTGATGTTGTGTCCGTGTTGTTGTCCTGGCTTTAAATCAGCTTAATATACATTTTGCAATCCTTTTTGGTCTTATATAGAAATGTTCGTGTTTTACCAAAGAATGTACTTACGTGTAAATGGTGCAGAGAAACGCAAAGTGGACTAATGTCAGACTGATAAGCTGTTTTGCAAATAGTTGCACATAATTGGCCAATAAATAGAGTGACATTTTAGGGAGGTTACTCTATGTACCAGCCTGAAAACAAATTATTTGTGAACAATCATTTCGGCGTAAGATGCAGTAGATATTGATTGGATTAATTTTGCATATCGAACTATTTACGTCCGCAATGCATTATAAAAATAGAAATAATTCAGGAAAACATTGTTCAACTAACCTTAAATTTAATATGTTTACATTCAAGTACGTAATTTGTACTTTGCGTATAAACACACGCATTTCTCTGTCTTATCTATCAATCCTATGCCATAAATTAGAGTAACAAACATTCGGCACGTACCTTGCTACAATTATTAAACAAAATCATAGATCGAGATATTTAAAGTCGAGATATTTAAAGGCTTCTTTACAAAGTTTGCATATGCAAGAGCCGAGTCTTTAATATCCACTTAGAATATTAGTATTGATTTACTTATATAAACTTTGAAACATCGGGAAAGAAAATTGTTATCTACCGCGATAAGAGGCTGTTTAAAGAGCTTATGTGTTTATCCCTGTGAGCGTTACAAGCCAGTACAATAATTCAACTCGAAGAACGTTATACATTTAAACCATGGTGCCACACACACATACAAGATATGTTTTCTTCACCTTCTTGCTAGAGTTATTTGTGGATAGATGGGGAGTCTTGCATATGCTAGCATAGCCAGTCATAAGAGAAGAAACATACCAATGTGAAAGGAACAAAAGATGTTCCAACCCGGTACATCTTGTTTCGCAATTTAGTATTCTACTTACTTCGCCACTGAGTCGTTAAATGTCGGTTTTATGTAGTGTTTTAACCTTTCAACTGCAAACTGGTTACAAACAACATTCGACAAAAATTTTAATGATTTTAATGCGTTTCTTAACGACTGGTTATAAGAATTAAAAGAACCAAATTATATTATCCAGATAATAATGTTTGTAATGTTTATGTACAGTCCTCTAAAACAAAAACGAGTCATACCATCCTACTAATACAGGTGTGTTACTGTTTATGTTTATTGGGTTTATCGTCGCACCAACAGTAATTCAGTTATCTGAAGACGGTGTCCATTGAAAGCAGATATAGTGCTGTCTTCACTGTGAACACCGGACACTACCTTCATATTTGCTTGAACGTTAGCAAGGGAGGTATACCACTACCATTTTAACGACTTTGGACTGCGTTGTCTGGGCGTTGTCTGGGATCGAACCGGAACCTCCAATACCTAGTGCCGCTATATTACCCATATGTTTAGAATGCACACCTACCTGAGAAACATATTTAGGAGCCTCGTGAAATACATTACTTTCTGCATTGTAGTAAACTATTATAAATATAGTTGCATATCTATATTTACGGAGAATCGCGTCATTTGCATCAGGTTAGCTCAGGTAGCATATGATTGCCCTAAAGATGAACAGTAAAAATTTAGAAAATCTTCAACAATCTAGATATTTCAATTGAATAAAAGGGACACCACTAGTAATACATTTTTATCCGACTGTGTTGGTGTTATCTTTCTTTCCATGAAGTGTTATACATTGTTTTCTTATGAACCGATGAATCAACCCGATCTCGCTCGCTTTTGCCATGGAAACAGCGTTCTCTATCTGCTCCAAAGTACCACAAGGAGACGGCGAATTGATGACGCAATTGTTGACTGAAAGTTTACATTTATTTGTAATCAGTATTGCGTATACACAAATAGTAAATGCCGCAAAAAGCAAAAGGTCAAAGAACAACGTGTGATTCAGGTTAACTTGGTTTAAAAGTTGTAATAAGCCTAAATAAATTCTTGTAATATTTACATTTTGAAAAGTACATTCAACAATGTCTGATCTATCTCCGAAATCTTTGACTATTTTACCTGACCTCAGGTAGAAGCCTTACGCTTGATAGCGATCATTAATGCACCGACATTCCCAGATGTTCAGATTGGAAAATCCAGAGGCGCATAAGGCTGACAAGACAACGAGGTCAAATAATTCAATCGGCGGCAGGCTGATCTGCAAATCTGCATGTCCGCAAGTTTCGCTTCTAGCTAGTCAATTTGAAAAATGCTTTACTTTACTAACCCAAAAAATCGCATCTGTCAGGACAGTGAAAATAAAAACATGCCTTAACTATTAGTTATGAAGTTGAACATAAACAAATAAAGAAATAGGTCACCACAAATCATTTTTCTTTGGATATGTTTCAATTGTAATTTTATTTACTCTATTTTGTTATTTTCTTTCTGGTGAAAACATTAACACTTTTTATTACGTTAGGTTTGTTTGGCATATTGCACTATAGCTTAGCTTAGCTTAGCTTAGCTTATACTGCAATATGACTTCGGTACGTGTATTTCATATTAAGCTTTGTTCTTAAATCGTTTTGTGCTGCCGATGGCTTTGGTTTCTGTAGATGGTATATTAGCTATCTTTACAGTTGTGTCAGTAAACTGTCTATGGGGTGTATTAAATACTTATAAATATGTATTCGCACATACCAATCGCTTAAAAATAACCGGTTATGTGGAACGTAGGTTTTTAAAACCATATTAATCCAATATTTCGTTTAGATTCCCAAGAATGCTGATTGGTGTAAATGTAATTTAAATATGATCAAGTCCTTAAAAAAATTAAGCTCAATTATTGGTGTCAATTTTAGTTTTTATAGATGTGTCTGCAACTTTGGACTGTCTTTAACACTCGGACAGTTATTTCAGTAAAAAAAGATCATGTTGCAGCCTATAACTTCTCAGAGAGGTTCTCAGTCTCAGAAGCTTTCGCTTGAACTAACATCGGTTGTGATGTTTTCAGTTGTACTGCTTGAGGTAAAGAATTAGGACATTAATGAGTGACTAAAGGCACGCGTCTCTCCAACACTTCCTCATGTTCCGCCATCGGATTTGTTTGATCTTTGCCGTGTTTAAAAGATGGACGTGTCTTTATTTTTCTTAATCCGGTAATTATTTTGTAGAGAAGCCTGTAAAAGAGAAATATATAACCATAATCAATGTTGATGAATTCGGGAAAATTATTGATATTTTATTATGTGTGTGACTTTATTGTGAAGATATTGCACTAAATGTAGTCAATTTGTGGTCAAACGGTTAGTGACGAAAAAACAACTCTTCAAAGCTGCAGTTCAAGTCCAAATCGGGACATTATGCTTTACGCACTTATGTATTCTATGCAGACAATTGTATTGGGTCATTGTCTACCATTAACATATATTATCATGCATCTTGTCATCCACGTGACTGTGCTCCACAGATGTATTGCAAACATTTGTATTTTATTTATAGAATGTGAATACACCCATTTTGTTTTTGTAATACTAACATCCTGCTTATCAGTGTAATTGATAATAATTTAAATTTAAAAAGAGTAAATATTCTAACGGGTACATAGCATCTTATCTCATATTTCATTTAAAAGGCAATTGATCGAAAGTACTGTTACCGTCTTTTGATCACAATGATTGCGATGATTACAGGGATGTATGCGATGGTGACAACAATTAGCGAATTAACTGGCTTCAACGACTCCTGTGCAGCGCCTAAAACACCAGTAAAGACAAATAATAATCATACTTATTAGACAAAACACTGTATTTGAAATTGAATTTGAATCCAGACAGAAAGTATCACACTTTATTTTAATAATGCTATGACAATGAGATTTTTTTATGAATTTCATAATATTAAAAATCACTGACGAATCACCATGTGTCAGGTTAAACAAGTGACTAATTTAAAATTTGATTTAATGTTAAAAAAATGACAAATCAAGACAACAAGAGAGAGAGAGAGAGAGAGAGAGAATTAGTGTTCTAATTATTATGTCTATATTTTATTTTTCAGACGACTTTTTAGATGCAAAGCACATGGAACAGTTTTGGAAGGATAAGGATTGTCACCCGTCATCATTTACTTACGTTATGTTTATGTTCAATGTACGAAATCATTTACTTGTTTATTCAATACTATACACTGCATTGTTTACAATACGTAAAGATTCGTACACAGAATACCCTCATTTTTAAAGAAAAACAGATCATGTATCTATGCATTATGATTGTCGGCAAATTAATATTTTGTATAAAAATGTCACAAAACAATATATATTAATTAAAGAAGTGCCATCTCATGTTACATTTTATATTGTGTTACGTGGCAATACATTACTATGCGTTGTTACTTTCCTCGGTATGATCTGTTAAGTTACGATACGATCACAAGCGAACTACGTGCAATACCTGATATTTTGTACAAATTATACAGTGCATGATCTGCAAGAGCTTTATTTCATAATTTTAGTTATAATGCTCCTCATTGTTTATATGTTTAAATATAAATATATAAAAATGTATACGACGGTAGACACACAGACACACAGGCACACAGACACAGACACACACACACACAGACACACACACACACATACATATATATATATAACTATAACTATAACTATATATATATATATATATATATATATATATATATAGAGAGAGAGAGAGAGAGAGAGAGAGAGAGAGAGAAAAAAAAAAAACTTAATTTAGCAGACTGTATCCTTCATACTTCTAATAGTTCGAGAGCATTAACCTATTCCGCTAATCGTTTCGCATGGATAAAGTCTAGTATATAATAAGGGTATTTTCTTTTTGAGAGTGTTCTCGATCACACTAAAAGCCGTAAGTATGAACATAATCAGGATAAAAAATACTACCTTGCTGTATATGCGTAATGCCTTGTTCATTTTGGCAGAATGCCTCCTCTGTGTTCTTCCATGTCAAAGCAACTATGGAAAGCACGTCTGGTGTCATGGCAAACGGATTAACGTTGTCTTTGTCCACCTCTCGTAAGATGCAAGTCGATTTACATGCATGAATTTCAAAAACCTTTTGGCATTGGTGACTACAGTCATATTGCCTGACCGTCGCGCATCCAGACTGCGCAGTTTGTTTACGGTTGCAACTGCTCTCTACTGGACAAGCGTAGCAAGCATAAGACACGTTTTGCAGACAAAAGCCCCTTGATGTGCAACTGTGACTCTCAGTTATTCCATGGCAAATGTTTGTATTGGTGTCCTGCCAGATTCCGCATCTCCCATCCTTTTGAGGGACAACATATGTACTGACGGCACTTGTGGGACACTTGAAAAGACATTTGCCGTTGACTGGACCAAGAAAATGATCCTCGCATGACTGGCAATCGGCGGTCGTATTACAAAGACTGCATCCATACGGGCAACTCATGCATTGTCCATCGTGTAGGTAGAATGATTCCTGGCACTGTGTGCAGTTGCTATGGGCAGCACAAAATCTGCAACCAAGTGGGCAGCTTTTACATTGCCCATGGAGAAAGAAATTTGAGTGTGTGCACTGCAAACATTTTCCAATATTTTTGTCACATCTGTTGCATCTATCAGGACATGTTTCCTGACATGATTCACCAAACTGCCCATCTTCACACAGAACGCACTTCGACTCTGATTCACACACATGACAATGGTCTGGACAGGGTCGACACCGATTGTTTTCTGCTGGGTACTCCCCATCTGGGCAACCATAAGTACAGTGTCCGTAGACCTTGTGGCATGTTCCTTTACATCCTTCCCGACATCTGTTCTCACACACCGGACCGTAGAATCCCTTCTGGCATTGGGTGCAGTTAGTGTCAGAGACACATTCTCTACAATTTGCAGGACATGGGTGGCAACTCCCGTTGTACATGTACCGGAAGATGGGACATCCTATAATGCCACTGCCATACGCACCTAAGGATTAACAATATATATATTTTCGTTACGTGTTGTTTATGCGTTGTCATTTGCATGTGAATTCATAGTTACTATTCTCCGGCACACATTGGCTAATATAGTAAATAAATCGCACTTAAAATAACATAGAAATGTAAATTAATATGTTATGAAGTATTTCTACTTTTATTTATAATAAAGTTAGAGCAGAGGTTAATAGTGTAAGTTCGAAGCATTAAAGAAATGGTAAATATAGCAATATATTACAGTGTTTATGTTTTTATCAAAGCAGTCGATTTGTGCAAGGTGTATATCATGTTAAATTGTCGGCTTGTCAAATGTGGTTTTTCAATCTGGTCATATGTCCAAATATATTCCCGTATTGGACACTTCGGTGTTAAATAACCTGTAATTATTGTGTTCAAGACGTTATACAAAAGTACTGTGCTACCAATGGATTCTGCTTATGTTAAGATGTCTTAGGCCAATATTGGTATGGCATGACAGTAAATAGCTTATGATGCTGCACTATTATTTATCCATTTATTTGGCAAAGTTGTAAAATGGACTGGGTTTTTGCAACAGAGCCATTTCTATTGGAGGGAGTAGGGCTGGGCGTATTTGTACATCTGTTCATTTTCACTAAGGGTATTTGTTATTTTTCCGAGTACAAATGTATCATTAGGTGGTACATCTAGTCATTTGTTGTCTTAGATAATATCATGTGGCAACGATTTTGGGGTTGTCACAAGAACTGCATTTCCTATTTACAAACTAACAAGTCAAGGACGACGCATCATGAATGACAATAACTGACAAAAATGATAAAATTGGGCTCCTTTTAATGACTGTATCCGAACGGTTTATTTTCCCCTTGTTGAGGAAAATTGGTATGGATTTCTTATTAAAAACTATCCTGACCACTGCCTCAGTTGTAAGACAGTACAAGTCGTGAAATAATTCGATCTAAATCTTAATTATTTTTAAATCTAGAAATAAGCACGATGGGGCTGCCAATAAAAGACATCGTCTTCAAAGCCGATAATCAGGCTGAGGACATATTGTACTATCAAAAATAAGAAGTCACGGGGTTTATTCAGTTTTCAAATAGATAACTCTGCAGCGTGGCTCAGATGGGGAATACATCTTTGGAATGACGAGTGTGTGTTATGCTTAAATTTATGCAGGGCATCAGTGATCAGCATTTCGCGGGTTCGTTTTAGTCAATCATAATCAATTTGGTTGTTTGAGCAACACAACTTTGGTCCGAACTGTCGGATACAGCCTTGAAAATGATTTGACAGACAAAGACGATAAAGCATAATAAAGTTATGTTTGATCAGGGTACAAATTCAGGCGAGGCCGATTGTCGCAAACATTGAAGACATACATTTTCCAATCTTCGGTCGATTTAGTAATTATCCTATTAGTAAATAAGTACATCTTGTTTAATAAATGTTGCGTAACGTCATATAGGGCTCGAAGACCGTATGACTACTTAAACATTTTAAGTTCGGGAGATAAGGCGTTATTGACCAACAAAACAACTTTTAAACACCTCCATTATTAATGAAATTATGATTACTTACACATGTGACTGGCCATATCAAAATCAGTCTAAAGTCGCAAAATAAATATTTATTGCTTTTAGATTAATTTTATAGGGCATAAATAAACCTTTAAAACGATACAAGAACCATCACAATACTATAATCCTGTTGTAAGTTATTTAAATTTAGGTAACACAGTATAAAGCCTAAAGCTACCCATAAATGTGGAGAAAACGGCACTCAAACTTTTTTTAACATTTTTGGTCTATACCTAAAACGTCATGCCATAACAACCAACATCTATGTCTATATAAATGACACAATCATGTCATACACTGTTCGAAAGAGAAAATACACCTCTATTTAATGCACATAGTTATTCATAACAAAACAACCATATAATGCAACAGTGATCATAGAAAATCATAAAAGTGTGTATTTCTTTAACTTTTTGTCTCGGTAACTCTATGAGGGCGGCACTGTTGAGCAATATTAAATAAATTCACTGTATTTACTTTAATAGAAATGCATGTGAGAGTTAGCGATGTCTGCTTTATAAGATTAAGATCAGGAAGAGAGGTGATTGACGTTTGAAAAGGCCTAGTTTAAGACTGCAGTATGCAAGAGATGTACCTTTGAGATGTAGCCTGGTTTCAAGTTTTAATCTAAAAGAGGTATAGTTTGAGTTTGTTAATTGGAAGAAGCGTCTGAATGAGGTGTGGTTTAAGGCTGTGAACTCTGTTCTTTCAGGTTCAATCCCAGGAATGGTGTTGTTTAAACTTTATTAAACCTGGGGCAGATTTGGTTGTCCGACAGATATATTGTTCGAGGTTGTTTTAACCAGGTAGATATGTAACTCACGGTTGTCACTCGGAATATTTGATTATTAAATGCCGTTGCCTGGAAGTGGTCTTGTTCTAGGTTGTAATCCGAAAGAGAAAGGGTTAGACATTGTAACATTCTATATATGTTGTTTGGGTTTGTAACCGAAAAGTGTAGTTGTTGTTGATTGTCACCTGGAAAAAAGAAATTGGGTTTGGGGTTGTAAACCTAAAAATATGTTATTTTTTTATTTGGAAGAGGCGTGGCTTAAGCTTCTCAGCTGGAAAATGTGTTTTATGGTTTGTGGTTTTAGACCAGAAAAGTTGTAGTTGAAGTGGCTTTGTTTGAGATGTTGTCACCGGGAAGAAACATTGCTTAAGATAGTTACCATGAGTGGATGTTGTTTGAGATTGAGACCTTGGAGAGGTGCAGTTTGGGATTGTTAAGTAGAAATTGTTTAGTTAGAATTTTTAGATGGAATAGATAGTGCTTAAGAATTTGTGCTGGGAAATATTTACTTTCAGGTATTATCCTTTAAGTGACGTTGTTCGATATTGCTACCAAAAAGAGATGCGGTGTAAAATTGTATAACTCTTGTTTGGAATGTGATTGTTTGTTGCGCCTTGACTTTTCAAGTTTGACTAACATTGCACTATTTATGCCTAACCTTAAGGGGCATTTAATTAATTACGTTCCTAGTGTTGCTGCAACAGAACAGATGTTCGGCAGTTTACTGAATAGACCAAAGTCTTTGTAAAGAGAAAATGAATTTTATTAAGAACCAATAGGACTGATATTTGTTTTACTGTTCAATGTTATAAATAGAAATTATGTTATTATAACAAACAAACATGAACATCTTACCTTGCCCCATGATCGCCAGCATCAAAACATTGATCAAGATTCTCAACATTTTAAAATGTTGACTAATGTGTTATCTTCTTATTGTCCTATCATATGCAATCCGTGAAGATAGTTCCAAAATAACATTGGCGTATTATAAAACCACAATTACCTGTTCAATAGAATAATTTATACCAGAGAAAATTTTACTGTCCGTTCTTTTACCTGTGTATATTTGAAGAGGTTGGATTATGTTTATCTTACCATGAAACAGCACTTGTGTTATCCCGTACTGGTAAATTTATTCGTCTTATCTATCGATGTACCCACACTACAACTGTTTACCTAAGGCGGTAGAGCGTCAGCGTTAGGTACGGGAGATCAAGGGTTCGATCCGGGGCCGTGATAAGCCAAAGTCTTTAAAAGTGTTAGTGATATAGCTCCCTTGTTACACGCAAGCAAAATATAAGGGTAATTCCAAAACTGGTTGGCCCGGTGTCAGGATAATGTGACTGGGTATGGTATTATGTTGGTGTTTACGGCATGCTATACACAGTGAAGGCAGCACTATATCAACTTCAAGAGGACACCGTCTCAAGATAACTTAAATACGGTTAGTAGGACTATAAACCAAATAGACAAACAAACATTTATGTTTCCACGAATTTAAATAATATATTGAATTCATGTGAATTAAGTTACAGTTGCGATTGCCACTGTATTTTTAATAACTGGTACCTAAATATGTGCTTAATCCACCAGGAATCAGACAAAATGTAACGGAGAGTTTTATGTTGTGATCGAATCGACCATTGCCCTGTTCTACTAGTTAATAACGTTATGTTTGTTAAACCTACATGTTATATCGTTGGTAAACATGATTTTTTTAAATGTTCTTGATTACATTCATAGAATGTGTATCTGTTTTCGCAGTAATTGACAGAAAAATATTTATGACATTGGTGAAAATATGGGATTTTTCCATTGTTAAATTGACCAGAGACTTAACCTGATCTTAACTGATACAAGCATATGCAATATCTAGCTTAATCTGTATGTTAAGAGAACTAGGCATTCGGTCCCAAATGCATAGGATATTTTATTATTTTGTACACTGTATTCACTGGACGGCCTGTGCAGGCTAGGAACCTTTAACAATGTGTGCTTCTACTACCCGCAACATAACTGTAAAATTAAAAAATGTAAATTCCCATTTATTTTTTGTGACTTAAAGGAAATATTTTTTTTTCGATTTTCCAAAGTCTTCAGTTATTCACGTGACAAGAAATGTGTTGATAACTTGCCAACAGTGTTTTAAGACTGTTATAGTTGTATTTTGTATGAACGAATCCTTTCGGATTCGTATTTACATAATTTCAGAACAGGTCAATCATTAATTGATAGTTAAGTATGAATGTTAAAGTCCTGTTCTACAACTCTGGTTTATGTTAGAATACTCTTCTTTTAGAAACAACATTAATTGACGTCATTGTGACATCATGACTTCATGACGTCATGTCCTTCCTTAGCAACGTCATGGGTATTTTATCTGTGTGAATCATATTGTGGAGTGATATTAAAGTATAAATTATGTAGTGGAGTTGGCGTATAATATCTGGTGTTGGTGTTAACAAAGTACGTTCTTGACTTGAAGTTATGTAAAGATAAATTAATACTTAGGTTGTTAATAATGGTACAAAATAACTTCGACAATAACGTCGTTTTTTCACATTTGCATTTACCTTGTTTGCCTTTGTCTACTGGTAGATAAAATTTAAATATCTGTGAGAGTTTTGATAGGACATTTTCTTATTTACCTATTCTTTATATACTTGATTTTATATTGCATATCTGAAGGGTGTAAATTGTCATATCTTTATGCAGGTTTTCTCTGCTATGTTTATAACTCCTAATTAAATATTGTTATATGGACAATATTGGAGTGTATAAAATGTCTTAAACGTTACCGGTTGTTGGTGTTATTACCGATTGATGATTCATTATCAATTGTAAACAAAATGGAAACACAGCATAGCATATGCTGCAAATGTTTACTCAAAATTGTAACGTCACCTCAAGCAAATTATAGGTAAGTTTATTTCTAAACATTGGCGAAATACAAGTAAAGACATATGGCAATGTCCTTTATTCCCACCACATACATGATAATAAAAACAAAACATCGCAATATTTAAGCAAGGTTAGCACATACCATTTAAGTGTAAAACTTACTAAATCTCAAAGATGAGACAACACAACAACAAAAATAGCACAACAGTCACCTTATTAAAAAGGATACTCGGCGAAAGTTCCGACTGTGATGCAGGCATCAGATATTAATGCTTATGCATGTGACAATAACGTACCGAAAAACATATCAAATGCAACACATCACATTCTCTGTGCGAAAAAGTACATTTATATTCAAGTGCTATATATGTTCTTCATTAAAACAAACTGCAAAATATACATACCAAGCTTTGAGTAGTTGAGCTTAATGTGTTTACCTTGTTTAATATGTCCATTGACTATTAATACATATTTATTTATTTATTGATTATTTATATGCAATGCATATATAGTACATGTATACATATAGTACAGTAATCCTATTATAACATTGCTATTGTAAATTTCCATTGTGTATCTACTTAAATCATTCGAATAGTAATGTAATAAAAATGATTGAGCAAAATTAAACCAAGTTTTAAGAACGATAATAAATGGGAGTCGTGGATTGGGATTTATTTACGAGACACGAGCAAGTAAAATATCGAATTCACCTTCGCGTCCCTCCTCGGCCTTGCTTAATAAACTTCCTCGTTCCACGAGACCAACATATCTTTCCTTCAATAGATCACGTGCAGGTATGTGCGTCGCAAAATGGGGAACGCGCATTTTTGCGTAAATCCGTGTGATCAGATGTACGTATATGTAAGTATGTATATTACGATCACTACAATTTACATGGCTTTTGTTATTAAAAATAAAGTCGTTCTTCTGTCAGAATTGTTATTTTTATATTTGTCCATTTCTCCAAATATGGTCAAAGCATATTTATAAAACCTAAATTATTTAATATTACATTGTCAGATATTAGTTAATGAACCAGCTCTTATAGTTTCTTTCCCGAGTACAGTTCTAACATGGTCACCATTTGTACTGTGTCAAACTAATTGCTAGAACTATAATTCTAGGCAATTGAAATTACATGTGTTGTACTATAATAATAATCAACTCCATAAACACAACTATAAAACTATAATTATTTTCAACAAAGTACTATTATGTTTATATTTAAATAAAAACATACCAAAATTTATTGCATGGATATTTTATTACAGTAATGTATTAACGCAGGTCCGTTTGGTCAAACAAAAACTATGGGTTTCACAAAGCTATTATATAATACATAGGAAAAATGTGTAACTCAGAACTTAAAAAAGATCTCAAAAGTTATATATTACTACGTAGTATTAAATGGTACTTACCTGAAAAGGTAAAAGTCTTGACGTTGAAATGTACTAAAGATTGACAAAAATATATGTATCAGTTTCTACGTTTGCACAAACAGGTAAATGAACTTAAGAAATCTGTAAATTTTAACTTTTTATCAAAACTCCTGCTGGAACAGTGATCCTTACTAAACAATGTTACCGAGATAGTTGTGGTAAAATAAATGTGTTATATGTAATCTTAAATGTTAATAACTGAATTAAACATGCAAAGATATACCAACAAACTATTAATGCATCGTTGTCCACATGTTCAAAACTTACACAGTTCTTTAAACAGAAATGACCACTTTGTCAAACGTCCCTATTAACTTTTGTTTAAGCCATAAATAAAATGGAATGTACTATTGTTCATATTTCTGGAGTCAGCGATGGAGCGCTGCATTCTTTATGGGATGCGTATGAAATCGAGAAATGGGCTGTTGTTGTAGTCGTCATGTCTTTCGTAACTTCTCGGCGGTATCTTGACACATCTTTTAGAAATGGCCGAGGTGTTGCGAGAAGTTATTAGGTGTTAAAGATATGTACCACTTCAACTTCTCACCGCGTATATAAAGTACCAATTTTTGGCAATTCCGAACCGAGTGGGTTAAGCTACTTTTCTTCTCACCTGTTGGCAGTGCTGTACGAGGGGTTTAACATTGTTATTCGTTAAATTTTCTTAAATGCGTTAAATAAAAGTAGCTGCGTTATTAAATGAACTGTTTGATACATTTAAACAGCATGCAAGTCAAATGGTTCGATATCTGTTATGTCCATGTCGAGCCCAGTTGTTCTATATTAAGCTGACATTAATTTAAACGTACCCACAGAATGTCCTGTGGTGTCGTTCGTCAGATAACGTATTCTCTTTTTTAACATATATTGGACGCTCGTAGATGCTTTGCATCAATGCTTTTCTTGTTCCCTAGATTGTATATGAACATTATGCCTTTAAAGAGATCGTGTCGTTTATACTTCAACAGAAGTGACGCGATGCTTTTTTTGATTATTGAAAGCCGTTTTGGCTCGAATGTATCACTTATATTCGAGCTGTACACCCGCCCATATTTGTATGTTTGACATCAACAATACATTTATTAGCTAAGGGATTTGCCGGCATTTTTGCCGATACTGTGCAGTGACATTTCTATCATTATAGCACATGGGCACTTATGTGGAGCCAAGGGACCGAACCCGGCCGGTCCATTTTACTGACTCCGACGAATCAGGCGTAATGCTGTCCCCTTAGCCCAGAGCGTTAGGAGGGAAGCTACAACTACCAAGTCTTTGGTTTGACCCAGCCGGGGTTTGCACCCACGACCTCCCGATCCGCAAGCCGACGCTCTACCACCTGAGCTATTGCGACCGGTCTCTTTATTGGCTAAACAATGTCGTCACATTTCACGGAAAAGAATGAACTGAAATGGGGACCGTGTAATTCGACGTAGGACTCCGGCAAAGGAAGAGTTACAAACACAATTCTGAAATATAACACCCAGTTTCAAAATAATCAAATGACACATGTTCTCAAATCAAAGTGGCGTCTAATATGTGGTCAATCCATCTTGCACATATCGTGCTTAAAAGTTAAACTGCAGTGCTTTGTAAACTAGAAACAAATGCACAGCGTCATCAACGCTACGTGACACTTTTGCATAACACTTATGCATATTAATTCAGGTCGTTTCGTTTAACGTAGCCTACCTTGATAAATGTAATGGGAATTTAGTTTGCAATGAAGCACTAACATTATCAACACAAACGTCGTAATTAAAAAGTGTTGTTGTGTTGCATGTACAGCATGTGGTCTGATGAGATTCGACGACCTTTCTAAAGTTGCCCGGGTTATATGTAGCCGCATGATATTTAGATAATGTGTACAGCCCGGATTTCGATCTGTTAGCAAGGAGTCCCGGGTTCAAATCTGGCTGCACACGTTTTCTTCTTGTTTAACAAAAGTTTGACCGATAAACAAAATACAATCTATGTTTGGATTCGATGCATTTATAGCTGGAGTTTTTAATTTTGTATCCATATTGATAGACGACCATTTAATGGCTGGTTACTGCCATTTTAGATACAATTGCATTTGAATGAAGTATTCTAGCGCGGCTAATCGACCAATATAGTTAAATAAAGGTTTTTTATAGTATGAAGTGAGGCCTAAAGCGAATGCTACTTTTGAAAGAAAAACGTTAGTAATTTTCAGTAATTCTTATATTTTATTTTTTCGCGAAGGTAATGTTTAACCGGTTAATCGGACCTCTCTACATGTAGATAAACCGGTCACGAATTGTGAACTCGGTTCATGGCTTAAATTATATTGTTGAATGGCATTGATGATTGTTCACATGTGAGTGTCTATCGAAATCGCTAAAAGCGACGTTCGCATCCATTCAAATCCGTTCACATCCGTTGCTGCTATCTGCAATCTGTAGCAATTGACAGCGCGATGTGCGAGGGTATGATTCTAGTGATTAATAAACTGTTATGGCACATGGCGACATGCGTATCATATCCGTTTATGTCTCCTTCATCGAAACGTATCTTCTTTCCGGCGTTACATTTCTTAAGTGTTTTTTTTTTGTAACATCAACAATTTCATTAAGAGTCTTCCGTCGCGGAGTTATGTTCCAGCAATTTGCAAAATACACACAGTATTAACAAGACACAGTGCAAAGACGCTTTTCGATGAAACTATCTCAAGAGTCACAAAGGTCAAGGGGTCGCGCATTCAATGACATTTACGAATATGTTTTTTTCTTTGTAATAACATTTTGCTTCATCCTTTTCATCCCTTTTGTCTAATCATTGTATGACATGCATTTCATTAATATCTGTATTACACATAACCGTCACTTAACGTCTTAAAGTGATTACACTTTTGATGTAAACATCTCAAACATACCTTGACACTATTGGTGCGTCCAGTCCTCTTTGACATTCTTATTTATTAGGTACTCGTTTTTCCAATTATGACGAAGACTGTGGTCGCATGAAGTAAAGAACATGCAAGGCAAATCCTTCGTTCCTCCGAAATTCAGTTGTCCCATAACTCTGAAAGCTATCTTAACATTGTTCCGTCCGATAATCATAGTTTAAGCAATAGGTTTGAATATAAATCTAGACTTTACTTGCAAACGTTGAACCAGACAGTTATAATTATGTTTGACATTTTCGGTCCATTTTAACTTCACAACTTTACATTTTCAGGTTAATACTACGTAGTAGTAAACTATTTTTTCATGATTTTTATGGAGATTTCAACTCTACATTTACAGCTTAAACAACTATAAGTTACTTAGAAACACTTTTATCTTTTCATAATTTTATGTAAGGAAAGTACATAACTATCAATGAATAATGGTCCGTCTTGAAAAATTATGTTAATGAGAATTCAAGGGGAAAGTTTATAAAAAGAAAACACGTGTAAAATAGCAACTTATATCGCCTCTGAAACTTTAATAGAAAATGCAATATGGAAAAAAGAAAACTCGATCAAAAATGCAATCAATCTTCCTATTGAGAAGACCAGGGTGTAATAATCCACATTATTTGACAGATAGATAAATGGATGGATGGATGGATGGATGGATGGATAGATAGATAGATAGATAGATAGATAGATAGATAGATAGATAGATAGATAGATAGATAGATAGATAGATAGATAGATAGATAGATAGATAGATAGATAGATACATACATAGACAGACAGACAGACAGATAGACAGACAGACAGACAGACAGACAGACAGACAGACAGACAGACAGACAGACAGACAGACAGACAGACAGACAGACAGACAGACAGACAGACAGACAGACAGACAGATACGTAGCGTATTGTGTAACGTAATAGGCCTATCGTAAAGTAACGTAACGAGCCATATCGCAAATGGTACATCGTACCGTAACGGAAGGATTCGCTTATGACAAGACCGTGGTAACGTAACGGAACAATAAAACTACGTTCACAAGTGTAGCAAAAAAATTAATATAAAGCCACTATTCTTCTGCCAATGATGTGATCAAACGTTTAAGGTTTAAATGTGTTTGTCAAAGCAATGCGCTAGTATCATTAATAACAGTAAACATCTGACATCATGTCCTCTTAATTTCCGTACATTTTCCCGCCCTGCCAATCACGTGCACGTGTGTTAATTCCAATAAATTGGTGACACTTTTATGACGTCACTAATCTTAAAGGAAGTAGGATTTTTAGCCGTTCGTTATGTTGATTGGTTTGATTCTTAACGTGTTGACCGGAGGTGTTAATTGGTCTGTTCTTAAATCAATTTTCTTCTTATAACGAAATGGTCCAATCTTGTCTTGAGCTCCAGAGGTATTTATCTATCTTATCTTTTTTTTGCCATCTATTGTCTTTTTATATGCCCTGTATTTATATTTCTTAGCACGCCCTTGCCCCTTGCCCAAATTTACTCTGCACTTTGCACTTAGAACCTTGCATTTGCATTTGTATTTGCATCATTCTATACTACTTTCTGTAGTTCCTTAGTATTCTGCATTTTATATTTTGTTTTTTTGTATGTTTTTTAATATTAGTAATATTAGTATTTTTAGTATGTGTGTAGAACTTTGTGTAATATTAGATATCTTACACATACTATAGTTCCTCTGTATTCTGCATTTTTGTATTTTTTGTATTTTGTATTTTTGTATTTTGTATTTTGTAATATTGTGTAGTACTTGTAAAATCTTGTATCTTGTACTCTATTATACTCTATATTTTTTTCCGTAGTAATTACTTAAAGTATTTGGTAGTATTTGGTAGTATTTGTTAACATTTGCATTTCATTATAATTTATCACGTAGAAGTATCATAGATTGTACTATATTGTATTAGATTAGAACATTATAGTTGTTTTGTATTTTCACTATCTGTAACTTTTAAGTCATAATATCCTAGTACTTCTTCTTGGTTGCTCCTTGCTTACTCTAATCAGAATTGAACAAATATCACCTGATTGGCTAATAACGTTGTTTGTAACGGTAATTGGTCAATTAATTAACTAAATACAGTTCAGGGGTTGATTGGATGAGCAGTAATCAGTAAATTGGATTAATTGGACTAATTGGTTGATTAGTGATAAGTAGACTGACTGGCTAATTAATTAAGTAATTAGCAGGTATTAGTAAGCACTCCGATAAGTGGAGTATTTAACTAAAAGCATTAATCAGTTAAATGGTAATCAGTTGACTGCTTGCCTAATTGACTGCAGATAACCAAAAGGTTAGTAGGTCCTTGTACAAGAGTAGAAAATTAAAATGGCCAACAAAAGAACAGTTAATGATAGGAGCCTTGACTCCTCAGTAGAGTCGGTAGGAGGACCTCACAAAGTGGTCAGAATCGAGTACGATGAGGATTCAGAAATCCTAGCCCCCAAAACCCCTATTCGTAGTGGGAAAGAGAGCTCTGGCACCAAGGCCGCATTTACTCCTAGCTAAGACAATTTCATTGTCCCGGAGACCTCGGACAAAAAATCCCACAAAAGTAAGAATAAGGACAAGGAGAGGCCCGAGGACAAAAATAGTAATAGCAGTAGCAGTAGTAGTAGCAGTAGAGGTAGAAGCAGCTGTAAAAGCGGGAAAAAAACATAAAAAAACAAGAATAAGGACAAGAAGAGGCCCGAGGACGGGAGTGTCAGCAGCAGAACCCCGCCCCCCACCGCCCACCAACTGTCCACCCTCTCCATCCCCTGCACCTGTACCCAACCCCCTACCCACCTGCCTCACCCCGACTGACCTATGCGGACATGGTCGCCGCCGTGCCGACGAGGGATGTTCCTGAACGCCCGTAGCCGGTGTTTGAGGAGGGGTGGCAATGGAGGTCCCATAGGGACAGCCATCTGCCCTCTCCCGGGCCGCCAACATACCGGCGGCCTGGATAACTATCACCCTGGCTGTGGTGGGCGGAGCCTTCCCCCTTGGGCGGGCGGCGGAAATAGCCGCAGCATTTAGAATTTTCATAGGGAGCAGCTGCTGCACACCTATCAACAAAAAATAAACCGACCTCACCTTCAAGCTGAGATCAGACCTGTTAATAAAAGCATCAGATTTTAATTTCGGACAATATGATTGGGCATTGAAAAAAACAAAACAAACCTATAACAGGCATTATCACTCCCAAACCTAACCAATTTATCAAGGAAACAATAAACTCCCTGCAGAAACAAGAACACGTCAAAGAGGTACGGCTTACCAAAATTCAATCAGCTATTGCAGTCAAATTTAATGAAACAAGCCTACCTCTCACAATTATGGGCAATCTGGTCAAACCTGCCCTCGCTAAAGAAGCCAGATGTAACAACTGCCAAAGCTTCGGTCACTTTGGTACACAGTGCACCAAAGAGACAGCATGTTCCCACTGCGCAAGCAAACACATGTCAAAGAATTGCATAAAACAAACAATATAAAAAGTGCGCAAACTGCGGAGGGGACCACTCAGCAGCATACAAAGGGTGCCCAGTCTACACAAAGTACATGGAGAAGATAAAAATATCCAATTCAATTAAATCAAAATAATTCAATACAAGATGCAAAGAGAAAGGTATCACCCCTAGCACCAAACCAGGCCAATCATGGTGCACAGAAATTAAATAAGAAACAAATAAGTGAACTAGCTACAAAATTAGTAGGAAAAGATGCCAACGAAATACAGCAGATAATAACTGAAACTCTAAACATTCAAACAGTCAATAACAGCAATAAAGCGGAATGCACCACCGCCAATAAGAATCAATAACAAGAATAGTAAAAACAATCAGGTGAAGCAGCAGCCCCAGCCAAATAAAAGTAATAACAGACCCTGACGACCCAGAAGCAATGACAGGCCTCATCCACTACCCCACTTCAATCAAGCGGGACCGATGCTGGGACCAAACCCATACAATCAATGAATGGGTCCCCATTAATGACAGGCACCAGCATTCTATGGAGCATTCTATGGCCCGAGGGGAAACTGGCACCCAATTAATCAAGGTCGTTGGGGACAGTATTAGATTAGACATTAGACATTAGTATAAATAACGGCTTCTTAGCCATCGAAAAGTATAAGTTAAGCCACAATGACGACGACGTCCAAAATTAATCAAAATCAAAATAAAAAGGTCCTTGCCGTCTTAAGTTGGAATGCATGTGGTATCGTAGGAAAATCTACATCTAGAATTAGTGAACTTATTAACTATTTAGATAGATACCACATAGAAGTAGATGTCCTGTGCATACAGGAAACATACGAAACAACAAAATATAGTCATCCAAAAATTAGTGGATTCCAGCAACCAGTCAAATGAAATTGACAGGATGAATCGGGTTGAACATGTATATACATAAAACAAGGCTTACAATTTATAGTAAATAGCATAGACAATAACACACCCTTAGAAGCCACCTCCATCACAATAATAGAAAAGCATGAAAAATCTACTATCTATAATATTTACGCCCCTCACGCAGCAAATAATAAGTTAGAATACTACAATAGGGTGTTTAACAATTGCAAGGATAAAACTATAATAGTAGGTGATTTCAAATTAAAACATCCATGCTGGAATTCAGATAATGATTTAGGTATGACGGCTAGGCCGACGATCTGATCACATTCCTAAACAATGAAAATCTCTGTATTCAAAATGATGGTCAGGTCACAAGAATATCCTCAACTCAAAACGCAAGGGATAGTGCCATAGATTTAGCCATTACATCAGCTAATATATTTGACACAAGTAAATTCTACGTTCTAGACAACACAATGGGTAGCGACCACATGCCCATCGATCTTAACATAGACTTCTCACCGAACAAAAATACTCAAAGTCATAATTAAAAATGAAATGTGGGTAGAGCGTCACACGAAAATTGGAAATTTGTTAAGGATACGTACAGAAAAGAAGTCACAAATATCAAGGAACACGACGTAATCAACAACTTCAACACTATATACTCGAAATTAACCAATATACTTAATGAAACCATACCAAAATACAACAGCAACCAAAACAAACCCAGCAAAATTGTACCTTGGTGGAATGCCGACTGCACCAAGGCAGCGAAAATAAGACAAAATAGGAGAAAAAGATTATAAAAGATAAACAAATTCTACAACTAAGCTAAAACTATAGCAAGACACCAGGCGAGAAGCAAAAAGAATCATAAGACACGCCAAAGCCAAAAATTGGGAAAAATCTTTTCAGGAATAACCCACAAAACAACCAGCAAAGAATTATGTGATTTCATGAAAAAATAAGGGGAAAACAAGGTCAAACTAGCCATTCATTTATAGTGAATCAACAACTCATCACTGATCCTACTGAAAAGGCGGAAGCCCTTGTTAGTCATTACCACACGGTTAGCAGCAACAATGGCTACACCCCTGATTTTATTAAAAAAAGGAATCGATCTCAATCAAGGTCAACAATTTAATCAATAACGAAACAAATCACACGGAGATTGACTACAATAAACATTCTCTCTTATAGAACTTAATGTAGCCTTAGGAACATGCCGAAATGGAGCACCATGGGATGATGAAATCCATTATGAGATATTAAAACAATTACCAAAAGAATCTAAAGAAAGTATTCTCGATATGTTCATCAATTCATGGAATCAGGGAATAATACCGGATTCGTGGTCGGAAGCAACAATAATTCCACTACTCAAACCTAATAAACCAGCTAACGACCCAGGATCATACAGACCAATACCACTTCCCTCCACATTTACAAAATTAATACAAAAATGATCAAGCATAGACTATGTTCCTACTTGGAGTCGAATAGCATCCTATCCGAAAACCAATTTGGATCTAACTGCTGCTTTCGATAAAACGTGATCCGAAGGAGCAATAGGCACATTAATGAAATATGGAATCAAACTTTATATGTTTAAATGGCTCTCGGCATTCCTTAGAACAAGAAAAATTAAAGTAAGATGTGATGGCAAAACATCATCTACCCATACAACAGAAAATGGTTGGCCCACAAGGCAGTGTCTTATCACCAATCATATTTACCCTGTTTATGAATACACTTAATGACGTAATCAGCAAGTACAATAGTAAAAAGTAATACCTTAAATCAGTCAGTTAAAATATCTCAATTTGTAGATGACATCGCGGTCTGGGTAACTAGTAACAACCCTAAACAAGCTGTCCAGAAAATACAGAAAATGCTATTTGTCATTGAAAAATGGGCCCTTAAATTTGGTTTCTTAATTAATCCGAACAAATCTCAGACTATCATGTTTAGACATAGGAATTCTATAGTAGACGATATGCCAAAATTGACTTTATGCAATACAATACTCGAATACAGCGACACTAAAACCTTCCTAGGACTTATTTTTGACAAACACTTAACATGGAAGGATCACATCAATACTTTAATCGGAAAATGCGAGAAAGACCTCAATGTGATAAGATCCATCATAGGTAAAAACAGGGAAGCAACCAAGAAATGTCTAGTCATACTCTATAGGGCACTAATAAAGTCAAAAATACAATATGGGATGGTAGCGTTTGGCTCTGCACATAAAACACAACTCGATAAATTACAAATTCTTCAGAAAAAAGTAATAAAAGTAATAATAGGTGCCCCCAAACTTCGCCCGCACGGAAGCAATTCATGCAGAAATTGGAGAATTTACAATAAGGGATCAAATAAACATATGTAGTCTAAAATACTGGGTACGAGCAAGCAGACTAGGTCATACACTATTAGCGAACAAAGAAACGTACCCACGCTTAGGCGCATGGTTAAAAATGATCAACAAACAATACACACAAAAAATAATACCTTTGCTTGTCGAAATAGGCCTGTCTGTAGACCAATTATCACCTCCGGTCAACTCAAACTTGGTGGGTATAACCCCCATCATTATAGACACTAATTTATCCAAGACAATTAGTAAAAAAGACGACCCTACCATAATTAAACCAATAACGGAGAACTTCATCCAATCATCATCAGCAAACATCTGCATATTCACTGATGGCAGTAAGGATCCAATTAAAAACACAGCAGGAGCAGGAATAAGCATTTACCATTACAACAGGCCAATTAAGCAATCCAAAATCAAGTTAGATGGAAGACATTCCATATTTACCTGTGAACCTTTTGCCATCAAAGTGGCGCTTTCATGGGTAAATATTAGTAAAATAACTAATCAAAACATAAATCTGTACACAGATTCACTAAGTGCACTACAAGCATTACAGTCCGTAGAAAATAAAAACAGACCTGACTTAATTAGAGATATCTACAGAAACCATGCAATAATAAGGCAGCAAAAAACACCAGTGTCACCTTAAAATGGATACCCAACCACGTGGGAATAACAGGCAATAAAGCTGCTGACCAACTAGCGAAAGAGGCTTCAACGACTAATCCCACAAGGCTGGGTATTAGTGTAAAGGAAGAATATAACTTTATAAAGAATCATTACAAACACAAAGCAGAAGAAAGGTTCAAAGAATACAAAATATCAAACAATTACTCATATGGTGACAGAAACAAAACATAAAAATACATCATAGCAATATTTACTATGATAAAATATACACCAGATTACGTAAAGGAGCCAGCTTCCTTGGAGCGGAAAACAGATATAAACCAAGAAATTGCCCGCACTGCAACCAAACTGAATCGTTCCACCATATAATATTCATATGCGGGCTACAAACAATTGCACGAAGAAAATTCGAAAAAAACAATGCCAATAGAACAAGGGTTAACGAACATTAGCACTAACACTATACTTTTTCCTCCAGACTCACTAGCAGACAAAATAAAGAAAGCATTGTTTGATTACCTGGAAGAAATTGACTACATCAGCATAATTTATGCAGAAATAGTAGGTTCTAGTAGGAATGAATCCAGTAAACTGAGAGAAGGAGGGTAGCTGAATAAACGGCGGACTCCTAAAGACCCCGTAAAACCAAAGGCACCCAACGAAACCACCTAACACAGCAAATAGAACCAAATATAATACAGAAGAGGGTTACTGAATAAATGCTCAAGGACGCCATAAAAATAAAGGCACCCGCCCATATTGCACCATAAAATATTGTAATAAAAGAATAGAAAAAGGGTCGCTGAATAAACGGTGTCCCCGTATAAACAAAGGCACCCACTACTTGAACTAAAGAATATAGTAATAGAAAAATAGGCTAAGGGTCGCTGAATAAACGGTGGCCCCTTAAGGGCCCCGAAAAAACAAAGGCACCCACTTAATAACAGTATGGAATCTCAGCAAAAGTCGGTAATTCCCCCTCAAGGGCGGAGGCGCATGCGCACCGACAGCAAAAAGAAGGGGACAAAAGGCATAAAAATATAAATATAATAGACTCCTCCTCCCTACCCTGCACAATCTTGTTATGGCACTAACATTATCAGTGGAAAAAAATATAAAAAACAAAAAATCCCACTGAATGTATATACATTAACTGTATTAAATTAACCCATGTACTTTCTTTTCAGCTTAGAGTAAAACGTTCATATAATGTAAAAATATCCCTTTCCCTTTTACTCTCTTTCCTGCCATAGCCGAGGACTTTCTCCTTGTATGTACAAAACTGTACAATAAGGAGAATGGTTTAGGGGCGTTCGACCCTCGGTCGTCCAGACATAAATACTCGGTTAAACAGGCACAGGACCCCCAAGCACTTAAAAATCTACCACCACCCCAACCACAACCACTAAAAAAAAAGGGAAATGGATATGGGTGGACCCCTTCCAATAACAATTTCGTTTCAAAAAGTTGGAAGATGTCGACCTAGTAACCAAGCCTTTTAGAGACCAAACCAATAAAATAAACACCCCACATTAGGGGTAAAAGAGGGGTCCTATGCCGTATAACCATAAGGTGAGCTTAGGGCAAGAAGTAAGGCAGTGAAATTCACATACTCAAACATTCACCTTATATTAGGACAAAAAAAAACAAAAATATCCATCCATTCTAAGCTTCTTAGCTATGTAAATAGGTAACCGAAATTGGATACCTGATAGGAGCCCACTATTCGGCACATTGGTCACCAATCTTTAAGTCATGCCAGGGCAGCATGACGGGGTCACGATAAAATACGAATGTATGTGCTGACCCTTAAATAAACTAGTTATCAGTCAGTCAGCTAGCGCACATCAGCATGTACCTTGTTGGTAGTATGGACACTGGAAAGAATACCGTTGGGGTAACAATAGAAAATGATATAATATCTAATCATTGCAAAGAGCTATAATTCATAAAATAAAGATAATAAATAACGCACAAATTTAGATATTCAGATATGTTGGTAGGACTCTAAAGTCAATATTTACTGCCACAATATCGTTAGTTTAGAATATTTTCTTTTTTAAAATTAAGACTAGGATCAAGCTACCCTGGTAAATCATGGAAATTCACCAATAGGAACTGTCCTTACTGTGACATAGAGAAATACTTAAACCCCGCGCTGTAATGGTTAAGGCAGCACACACTAGCAAGAGATTAGCTGCAAATACCTATATCATTCACACGTGTCTTTGCATTTTGTACCAGCGGAAAAAGGCAGATTTAATACAATGCAACACTTTAATACCTAGAAGATATTACATACATTAAATACATTTAATTCTCTATTAAAATATATATTATATACGATATACTAAACTTAATGAATCACCAACCCAATATTAACTACTTACTCTCTTTTCCCGTACTTTTTCATTTTAAAACATCCTCGTAACTAGTGGGTAACTTAATGTGTTATCTGTTCATAACCATCCGATTTCATGTCCAATTTTAGTTCAAAACGTGCCAGCTCTAATCAGGAGTAGAAAACATTTTAATGGTGAAATTTTTTAAAATAATTTCTGAGAGGTGCAATGCCTTTAAACAAAGAGCAGTCATAATCTTCCGCATAATTGGGGTCCAGCCAATCAGAGAATGGGTTTACTAGGAATGTTTAGATTTTAAAGAGATATCATCCCATAACGTGTCAAGTTTTTGTCACAATTGACCAATAAGCTACTATACCTCACCGAATTTTTATTTAAATAGTGCTTGAAAAAGGGTTGAGTATGAGACAAAGGTATGCTTCTGATGTTTTTTTTTTTAAATTTTCTAGCAGCTAGTCCAGTTATGAAGGTTTTTCGGTACATGTACCTACAAATCACGTGAGCGATTACAATGTAACACAGATTGCCACGTTATGACACAACGTTTCTATTCAAGTTAAACGGGCAGTGGTCATTTAGCTGTAGTGCACAACACCTGCATACTGTCTGAAGACATGTCATACATGTATGAAGATAATAGCACACATAATCTGGCTGTGAAATTTCACTTCAGTAAAACGCATATACGGATGAGGGGAATAGGGGTAAAAAATGGAATATACGTGTATAGAAGAGTGGTGTAAGAATGTAAGTAAATTACAGTATTAAATCAATTTGTTTTAACATGGTACATTTTTTCGCACTTGTTCAATGTTTAAGCAAGGTATCATATTGGCTTTACTTACTTATCATTTGCCTACACATTTTACCATTTAGACGCAAATAGTTGTATTGTCTCATTTAAAAGGTGTGAAAACATTACCGCCTATATGCGCTGGAAGTGGGCCGATTGGGGCAGAAAGATTTGGACAAAACCGAGTTGGTTCAGTATAAATAGGCTGATTGAACCTTTACTTTAACAGCATGCTGCATTTGGCATGGCATTTCGTGTAACGTGACGTAAACGGAAACCGTACAGTATGTTGTATCGAAGCGTACACCGAATCGCATCGTAACGTATAGATTTTCTATCGTAATGGATATCGTGTGTGGTATCGAACCGTAACGTGTATGGTATCGTGTAAAATTCGCTCATGGTATCGTACATTGAACGTAAACGTACCGTACGTAAATCGTATCGGGTGAAAACAGTTACGGTTCCAGAACTGTAGACAGATAGATAGATAGGTAAATATTTTGTGTAGTTCTTCCAAACAAAATACGTTTCTCTCTTTAAAACAGTACGTGGTCATCATTTTTCAATGACGTCACTATTTTGTCATTACTTATCAAAGAAATGATCAGGGCTTGGGCATTTTTTATTCAAATAGATCGATTTTCTCCATTACTTACATTTGAGAAACCCACTTGGAAGTGCCGGGTTAGAGCTCTGTAAAACCAGTCGGTCCATATTGCCGACTTACATTTCCAAGGCGGTAATTGTCGGGTTTGCTCTTTTTGTTAAATGATTCATCATATATTTGTTCTTTCTTTTGCGTTTGGCTTGTATGTGAATATCTGTGTCTTTTCAAATGTTGGTATGTGTTGCACTGATCATAGGACTTGGTCATATATTCTAACTCTAATTTATGAGAGTGTTTACATTTAAACTGACCGGTACTAGGCTGGGTTTGTGCCAGCGCCTTGTTTTTACTTCAAGCCTATGTGATGATGAGGTTATACGTAAATGCCTTTGTCGAATTATTATTCTCCATATGCCAGTGTTTAACAATCTTTTATTCTAATGATTTTACTCCTTAATACATGTGTATAACCACGTTTCATTAAAACCATATGTTTCAAGCATAATTTTCACATATGATGTCTAAGACATTCTGTTTATTTCCATATCATGTAACATCACGAGGTACGTTTGTTTGATTGTTTGTTTTCACTCTGTTAAATTTAGTCAATAAACATTTCAGAGATTAGTTGCGAAACATTGTTCATAAATGCATGAATGTGAAGGAATGTGCACTTCAACTTTACTTTAATCCATACTATATACATCACAGAGCAAAGTTCCCGCTCTAATCGTCTATCTGCTTTGATAAATAACTAAACTATCATACTGTTTCATAATTATGAAGGTCATGTCAACATGACCTGGAAATGGAAAAAACAACAACAATGTAACATGTCAATATGTTAAAACGGTGTAATTACTCTTTGTGTCCGAAGCTGTTTTGACCTTTAGTGTCGGGGTTCTTACAAACATATCTTCTAGCTAGTAATTGAAGTTAAATCTACATCAATGGCGCTCATAAGTTTTCTTTTTGGATGAAAAATAGGATTGCAGTAGGTTCTGGTATTAAAGACTATTTGTTTCATCAAAATAGCTAATATTAACAAAATACTAGCAGTTCTAACAAAATAATGTCTAGTCCCTTTTACGCAAAGCAGATGAGTACTCAAATGTAAACAACCATTATCATACCATCATATATTGAAAATAAACATAAGGTTTACAATTTAAGAGTGTATTCGGTTATAATGGACATATATTTTTACATGACATTATGCGAATATGTACATTTCATTTAACTTATATATTTATTCAGATATTTATTCAAATATATGTATATAAATATAAATAAAAATATAAATAAATAAATAAATATAATAAAATAAACATAAGGTTTACAATTAAAGTGTATTCGGTTATAATGGACATATATATATATATGTGATGTAAAATGAAATGTACATATTCGCATAATGTCATGTAAAAATTTCACACGCGTTTTGCAAATAAAGGCGTACACTTGACATTTATGTTTGTCAAATCATCTATATATATGGATGGACTATACCTCATAGTTTACTATCATAGTTTTTTATTTCCTCTTTTGGAAATGATACTTCCCTCTTTTCGAGGTACTATGTGGACATTATTATCTTTTTACGTCCCTAACATCGTCATAACCTATTTAACGTCAACGTCAACGCTTGGTCACTTATACAAATAGATCGGTTTTCTTTTCAATGCTTGAATATGAGAAACTCCATAGGAAGTGAGAGGTTAGAGATCTGTAAAACTATTCTAAGCACCCCAGTCAGTTTATAATGCCGACTGACCGTTCCAAGGCGGTACCTGTAGGGTTTTCATATTTTGCTTAATGACTCGTGATATTTTTGTTCTATCTTCTACTTTTTACTTGTCTATGAATACCTTTGTGCCTTTTCAAATTTCGAATGACATTGTTATTATTCCTTATTTTGTTTGCATCATTGCTTTCATAACCATTCATAACCATTTATATGCGATTACATGTATAACTTATGTGTTAATTTGCAGTTTCTAGTACCTTTTATAAAAATATATGACAAACCGTTTTATTGACCACGATTAAACTTCATCTTTCAATACAATCTTAAATGAGTGTTGATGTACTATTGTATTGCTTATTTAGTCAAAGCTAACGTAATTTTAGTTACTTACATATACATATATATACTTACCATTGTTGAAAGGTCTGTCGGCAGATGGGCCGAGTTGAGTTGAGTCCTTAAACAGGTTCAAACACAGACGCCATGAGGACTAGACTTTCAAGTGAATAAAGCTAGGACAATAATATTCTGACTTTAAACGTGCAATACAGTTATTAAGTTCGTCAACACTTATTCACTGTGATTTGTCTCCTGCTCTCATTGGCACCATCTTTTAAACGTTAGAGTGAGACAGTGAGACGATACGAAATATCTCTCAAGTATCTCGGTAAAGTAGACCATGCGCAATTGATGAATTCTATTTCCAATTACATTTAATCTCATGCTTCGCCCCTTTCCTTCAATCACTGATTGGTATTCCTTCTCGGCGTTGTTCATCAATTGATTTGCATTTCATTTATATATGAAGTCACTTAAATATCTAGTACAAAGAGATTACAATTATAATGTTAATATTAGAAGCATGCTTAAACACAATCGATGCAACCAGTCTCCTTCGACACATATATTTTTCTGTACTCGAACTACTGTTAAGAACATGCAGGTTAATTTTCAAGCACAAAGGAAGGACATTATTAAATAAAACAAATTCCAAAACGTACAGTGTGCACACGAGAAAAGTAAATAGAAAAGCAGAAGGTAGATCAATGTGTCTAACAGTTATTTCGCTAACATCTTACCAGTCCAACGTCACTAGTTGCCAACGGTTACCTCAAGCCATGAGCTTTGATTTCGAATTTAGTTGAAGAAAAGTGTAGGCGCTGTAGTTACGTATAAGAAAAAAATATGACATAAATCTCAATTACAATGGAATAGAATTAACGTTTGCGTTTTGCTCTTAACAGTCACCTAGTAAATGCCAACATATAGTGCATCACACTTGTGATTAACCCTCGCCCAAACGTGTATTCCACATATATTATGTCAAATATATTTTTACACGAATGCATAGTGTTTTCACATTTGAGAGATTGAAGCAATCCATAAAAACTAAATAAAAAAGATCGTATGTTCACAACATACAAACACGTATCTTATGTGTACTTTAAAACATTTGTTCAATCATTGCAGAGCTCATAGATATTTCTCTGTTAAACATTAAATGCGTTAAGAGCGATGCTTTATTCTTCACAAGAGCTTGTCTAAAGACTTGCTTGGCATGTTGACATAATTGTTAAAAATCTTCTTCGAAGCTTTTGTAACAGCCTGGCCAAAATTACCGGCATTCGCAAGAGTTTTATATTCCCTACATTGCTGTTGATGACGTCTGGATTTTCTTAATAACTCATTGAGTCCAGGTCTCATAGATATTGTTCCGACTGGTTTTTAATGTCTCGTAAAAGTTCAAATTCACTTAACCAGTATATGACTCAATCAAGAAAATATAAAAGTAACATGATGTGAATAATTTTTTAAGGTTTCGACTCAATGCAAAAATTATTGACCCTATTATAAACATAACAGCAATTAACTGAAACATATTCATTAAACTTTTGTTTTACGAATTTAAAGCTGTTAAAGTTATAAAAACAGGGCTCTCAGTTATTGTATATATTATTGCAAACCTGTGATGAGTGTGATTCCTTCGTCAATAACAACGGTTCTATTGTAAGGGTTTCCTTTTATAGAATGCTTCTCCTTTGCATGTTATACATAAATATTTAAAATTTATATTGACTGAAATGAGAAATATATATGTTTTCGTAAGCCTATTGTCGTTCGAAATGAAACATATGGTCATAAATGTTGATAAATGTCACCGTAGTTAATAAACTTTGAGATACCTACACTTGATTGGTTTGGCTTTTTTCAAAATAATATTATAAATGTCATATTTCCTTGTGCTTTACAACATTATAAACACATAGGAATGCCTTTAAGTATCACTAACCCTTCTTACTGAAAGGTAGCCACTGACCTACAGCCAGCGTTCGTATTTTCCGTTAATTAGAACTAGAATTTTTCAGGAGATAGAAGCTAAATGTACCACAGTGAAAAAACATACAGCGAACATAAAGTGTCTTGTTTCCTACAAGTAGATAGGCATCCAGTCCAGATTTTCCACATTTTTAACACTCGAGACAGAGATACATGAACAATACCATTTGTCTGACATCTTTCTGAACGTAAATATGTCGACGTCACTAATGGTCATTATTGGCGACGCGCTGGAGCGCGACGCCTACATATGGTATGCTCACTGAAATTTGCATATGGGGAAAGTTTGGTTTGCGGACTTTCATAGGTTACACAACACTAAATAAATGTGTTCTTAACTCTTTTGTAAATGTCAATACTTTGGAAGTAATTCAACAACGAACTGTTTCTTTGAGAACCACAAAACTATATTTCCTGAGAAAGAAGAAAAGCTATGTGTTGCAAAGACGTTTATCCGCCACTGAAAACATTATATTGTAATTTTTTCATAATGTACCCGCACAATTTCTGTGAAATTATCAGTTCCGGTCTTAATGGATCAGTCCATTTTTGAGCATCTGAGTGCAGTTAGTTTGTATTTCAATAACTTTTGAATGTTTTAGCTTTGTTTTGCACCAAAATTGCACTAGATTATCTTCATTATAGCAATGACAGTAAAAAACAAACTAATCTGCATTAAAATATAAAAAAAATGATGTTAGGGATACTGCTTTCGCTACACGTCATGCTTATGAAATACGGGTCTAAATTCGGTGAACCGCGTTTTATTTATTATTATTATTATTTAAAATTTATTTGTGTAAATCAATAGTTTTACGCAGACATATTAGAAAACGAATGATGCCGTTTCATTTTTATTATTACAATTTCTAAACCTTGAAGGTAAATGCAAGTGGATTCTCGGTACGCATTTACATGTTTATACGGGATTGTTTCTCGGTATATGTACGTCCTTGAATTTGTACGATGCAATCTGACTTAAGTGCAATGTTTATTTAACCTTTAAAGATACTCGCAATATACAGAAACGATTTTATGAAGGTCAGGTCAGCGCAAATCTAAAATAAGTATTCGCTGTGCTGTCAGTGTATCATTCGGAACTCGTCGCCAATTTCTACGAAAACTTTCGCTAGAGAAAGGGCGAGGTGTTCCAAATGGTCAGCGTATATGACCAATCAGGACACCTCGGATAATTGGCCCAAGGACGGATAAGATAGTTCCAATGTGATGTCATAGGCACTGATAGGACCATTTAAGACAGCCAGCTTTGAAGGCGGAAGCTAATGCAGGCCGAAATCTGGAAATATGTGCAGTATAAACTCACCACTATGTTTTGATGTTTTCAGTCTATTTTACTGAATTTTATATCAAATTAAACAGCTTTTATGAAGTATTTTAAATATCAAAACAATATTTTGATAGTTTAAAAGGTAAAGAAACCACCAAAAAGGATGCACTCTTCATTTTGTTAAGGGATAAGCATCTTTTTTTTTTATATTTTTGTGTATTAATTCTTTATGCATTTATCAATTTTAAAAATATTGTATTCTTAAAATACAAATTCAAGAGCTTTTCCATGGTGTATAGCTTTAAATTTTGGACCACAAATGTAGAAATAACATGAAAATAAAATATCCACTTCTATAAAATCCATCGGGAAATCCCTTGCAGTTACTATCCAAGATGGCTGCCGCGATAAGGGATTTTCACTGAAGTGTGAACTATCTATTACCCGAGGAGTTCCGATTGCTTTTATCAAATTTTGTTATATTTGCGAAAATATATTGTATAACTTTTAAATTAAATACAACATAGGAGTATATTTTACTTATTGACATGAGATTATCTTAATTACAGCAAATACAGTCACAAAACAAAATAATATACCTTTACATATCAACAACAACAACAAACCTTCAGGGGTACTACTTCCGGTGTACATTTACGCTTACAGTCCCTTTTAACCCTGATAAAATACGCATATAATTCGGCAAACGCGTTCTATGTTGAATTGATTAATTGTTTTATTTATCTTTTGTATATCTAACTTTTAATCAAACATGGTAAAATCAGAAGAATTTGGTTCATTTCTTTTTCTAATATAAAAAAAATCCAAACCTTTAACTACTTGCTCTTACATAAAACTATGTTCCAATAAATACAAAAATACTTTATGAACAATAATTATTTGTGTAATGTGAGCACTTTCTGCATGTACAGTTTAGTTTCATTATTATAATAATTTTGGCAACTTTTTTCTACATGTGTAACCTCTTGGAATACCTATTACGTGGTTTCGGGTTTTCGCTTTTATTTTGTCTTAAAACATTCTATGGAATAACCACATGCGCAATAAATACTTTTTCTCGATATTATTTATAGTATACTGAAATTCAAATAAAAACTTTTTAAACATATCTTTGTTAATTGCCCCCACATGGCTTTAACCTGTTTACCTTTTCAAGTTTGTGTGCCGCTTTTGATGCTTCGCATCAACGACTTTTCGTGTTTGTCTCTGAGATGCATTTCAAAAACAAAAACAAAGAAAACAAGTAGGGTTTTCTAATAGCCTAGCTGACCAGAATTCAAAAAGTCATGTATTTAGCTTCACTAAAAGAGGTAACGATAAGCACTTTTTTTTAGTTTATAAATATCAAAATATCGGTCATTGTCTTTGTGAAGTGTCCAAATACGTCTTCTGCAGATTTCCAGATAATTTGTTTAATGCGGTTGCCAATAAAATGTTAAAAATATCCACATAGATATCTCAATGCATTGGTTACACAAATGGATCGAAGACATACACAATTCGAGTAACCATGGAAACTATTTTTGTCTGAAGCACTAAGAATGGTGGAAGAAATTATTTAAATTATATTATTAGGTCCGTTTAAATTGTTTTATTTATTTGTTGTTTGTTTTTGTAGTATTTAGAATTAATAATTATATGTTCACAGTAACTAAATGCGCGAATACTTCAGATAAGCATGGGCAAAAAAGACAAATCAGTCGCACAAGAAATCACAAGTAATGGTGCAAACAAGACACAATGCCTATGGTCTACCAATATAGTCTCAGTACTTTATTTCGATTAAATTAATATAAGTGTAATTGGGCAAGCAAAGTTGTTAACATTTCAGATTATGTCTCTGTATTTTAAACAATAAGCATACGCTTATTTCTGTATCGTAAAGTATAGACAAAGTGATAAACACGCAGACGGACGGACGGACGGAGTGACGAACAAACAGACAGACAGACGTATGGACAGACTGAGACCGTAAGAATATAGGCTTTTATATGCACTTGTGTGCCTATTATTGTCAATCGAAATTTCTCGATACATTCCTATTGCATAAAAGCAGCATCAAATACGTTTAACAGAGTAACTGATAATTGATTCCCGGATCCAAAATGTGAAATTGCCAAATAATAAAGACATATTATTACGACTGTGCATCATAGTACCAGTTAATCTTATATTGGGTAAACTTCTATACAGGCATGGGTTGTAGCAAATATATAAATTTGTTAACATGTTTATTACTGATGTTTTGTGTGTACAGAGTTTATGAATAAGTTCGCCGCATGACATGACTTGGATTCTTCAATCGCCACTATCGTCTTCACCGCAACTTCCTCTACCACAATGACCACGTTCAAAACTATACACTCAAAAACAACCTCTAACACAAAACACCACCAACGGTTTCTAACAAACATACATACGCAACAACTCAAGTAATGCCACAGCCACAATAGCTGCCAGGACTATCTCATTTACGACAACGTCAACCACAGTCATAACAGCTACAATAACACGAAAATCTTCTCCACCACAACTACAACCACAATCCCCTTCCAGTTAAGCACCATTATAAGCATCATAATTCTCATAACGTTCACTATCACCAGCAACACAACTACCACGACATTCGACACCGCCACAAAACTACATTTACAAAAAACTACCACATGTATCAAGTCAATTCCTACTGTAACAACAACCACTACGACCACATCTGCATGTAATCATCTCTACCATCACAATCACACCACCACAATCATCATCTCCTCTTCGCAGAACTACTTCAATCTCCTCGTCCAATGAAAACAACCACCCCTCCACCACTACAGCCACATATCTAAACTGCACAATTATAACACCAAAATATTTTCTAAAAATACACGTTGAAAATGGTTGTATCAAATGGAAATGGTCAGAAACAAATTATTTTAAAAATATTATCCAACAATTTAGAATTTTGGAATCACGTTATAATTCAAAGCTTAGAATTTATCTCTGCGAAATCTTGAACATTTTACAACAATAATTATAATTAGCAAGGCGTTCTCAGAATCAGTATGACCGCCCTACAGTTGAGGGGTTTCTGTTGCATAATTTAACTATCGACATTTCTACCTGGTATATTTCTTTTCATCAGCGCATCTTCTAGTTTTGCTACTAAAATGTGACAACCCTTTAAATAGTCACATGCACGCTATCGTACAGGCAGAGATAAAGGCACTATCAGTATTTAATACATAACTGACTGGTATGCATCAACATAGCTAATGTAGGCATGCATTGACAACTTATTATGTCCTGTTTTTTAGGTTGGCCGCTATCATCAAAGTGTCGTTGCCCTTGTTTAATTACTGTGCCTCGAATAAGCCGAGTTTTCAAATTATTATTCGAAATATGTAACGTAAACTGCTGTTGCTACAGATAAAATAGAAATTGTTTATAATCAAGTAGGAGATACATAGCCTATATAAGAAAACACAAAAATGTATATGCAGACAAAAGTAAACTACGTTTAAAAATAAAAATACACACGAAGCCTTTTAGAAATTCACTTCTCTTCGCAAGATTACCAGCACCTAAAACGTGGACTTCGTATCCATTTTAAAACAAATATATTTTACAGAAATTTATCACGAAAACAAAAGTTATGCTTGGAAAGTTACTGTTTATCAAGACTAAGGGTCATAAGGCTCAGTGAATACCCTTTTCCTAAATTCTGTAAATGAAGAATCTGTACATCAAACACTTAGTTAATGTCCTCCTTTATACGATAGGGTAGGCATCAACAATACTGCATTGCGCCATCACCAAGAAAAACGCACCACGCGAAGAATTAAATAAATGCTAGTTCATGCACACACCGCCCGTCAACCGCGGCCATCTTATAATCAGGACATGCACACTATACATATGTCATTAACTTTGACGATAACCATTAAAACAGTTTAATCGTATCTAAAGCTCTTACCGAAACACGTTCATAATGCTATACAGTGTATTGAAAAACTTACCTGAGGAAGCAAGGCAAATCAGTCCAAAAAGTTTTATCAAATAAACTACTTCATGAGCCATATTTCAGTGTCACATTCGAATAAGCTGTAACATTTCAAACTTCTGCTTTGGAAACGTAAGGGCGATTAATTACACATGGTGAACAACTTGTGTATTTCTTTGTTATGAGATAATGTAGTGGCAGCATTTACATTCCTTATTTAAATCAACCAGGTACTCGCTGTCGAGGAACTTAAATATCTAAATTGAATATATTCGATACTTTCTTAAAGAGCTTAATGACAAGTGTATGCTTACAAACAGATTGTTAAACAACCTTATACATTTTCCTCTGTTTTTGACATAAACTACATAAAGGCGATCGCGGTAGGTCACGCGGTGCATTCATTTTGCTTCAAAACAGTGGGTTGAGGGTTCGAATCCCGGTTAAGACTTTTTTCTTACTTTTTTCACTTCGGCAGCTATTTCTTTATAAACCTGCCAGATCTGCTAGAAAGAAATAAGCACAGTTTTTAACTTTAATTTTGTACAGCTATTTGTTGATTTAATTTGTCAAATTCTTTACGAGAAAATGATCTTGTTCCCCCCCCCCCCCCCCCCCCCAAAAAAAAAAACAAAAAAAAAAACAAACTAAAACATAAACCATATTATTAATTTTTATAATTATGTTCTACCAAATATGACAAAATAAAAAAATAAATAAATAAACAATTTCCCAGAAAAATTTGTCAAACTTTGAAAAAAGAACCCTAATATTATTTACATAATAAATTATCAAATTATCATACTTCATTGGAAATCTAATACTTTACTATATAGTGTAAATCTAATCACGTTTAATTGTTAAAACGATTATATGCAACAAATTTAAAGACAACATTTTTAAAGAAAGTTTCCTTAGTCCTACTTTTATTGTGTATTTAAATATACTTTGTAATTATAGACAAGTGCTTTAAATATACACAGAAAAAGTATGTGACACTTTGGTACGGGTAATGGTTATAAAAAAGAGCACGTTTTTAATATTTAAATTCCGCATGATGGGGACTATAAAATACATAAAAATGAAAACAAAAATCTATTAAAGGTAATAAAATAATGGAATCGTCTTTATGTTTTCTTAAACACTCAGTCATCAGCAGCAAACATCTCTTTTAGCTTTTACCTTACGTTCGAGATCTGAGCAAAGGTTGTGCTAAAATGGTACACATCGTAATGAAACATAAATTATCTTCCCTCTTACGTGCTTATGTTCAGTCCCCTTCCTTGCAGCAACGACATCACTAGGTCTGTTTATTTCCCATTTACTTTGAACGTCTTTTAGCGACAATGTAAACATGTATATTTTGTTTTCTAAACACTAAGACAGGATTAAACCGAGCCATACACATATATTGACAAGATTAGTTAACACTAACATCAAAATTTACTTGATTCACTTAAGGGCACTAGAAATAGTGTCTATTTTGACAATAATATTTGCAGAATCTTTACACGATCATGATCTATTAGCACAACATAAAATATGTTGTGTATCAAAACCATATACCTGATTAGTTTTAAGAAATTAATTGGTTAGCAATGACAAATAAAACGCTGAATCTCATAATATGTAGAAATGCTGAATTTCTTAAAAAGCGAATATAAACTATGAAAAGCCATTATGTTATGTATTTTGATTTGCAAAACTTCACAAAAATGGTTGAAGATAAATAAAATTAACTTTCTGAATCATGAACAAACATGACCAGAGACGAATAAATGGTTGTAGCATCCTGTTCATTTGAAGATGGAATTGAAGAACCAAAGTTCAATGTCCATCAAAGGAAATACACGTAACAATCATTATAGGATGAATTAAATGACAACAAGTTTGTTTACATACACCGGTTTATCAAACATTGAGCAAGTCTAAATCATGCAGTGACCAACTAAGAAGACGTGTTTTGTTTGTCTTCTTATTATGAGCAATTGACATATGAATGAACAATTAATTACAATTACCAACATATTACATGACAATAGTGAACCTGCACTCATTCATTTTCATATGTTTTGTATACTTTAAGGAAAGCAATTATGTTCGGGTTGGACTGATTTTGTTAAAAGTCATTTAAAACACCAACAGCTGGTAATGAAGAAGAGCCGCGCTAGCTCAGGTAGAAGCGGAGTAATACTAATCATGCATTTGCATGCACGGAATCGTAATGTTTACTTTGTTTTTACTTAGATTGTCAAAGCAACGGATATGTATTACACTTTCCACCATCTGCTGCCTAATTTTTGCAAGAACGTAATACAAGTTAAATGGGCAAATTGGAGGAGCAGTTCTTGTATATGTTTTGTCACGTACACAATTGTAGGAAAAGGGTCAGTACCTGTCTCGGGAGGTGAAGTAGCCGAAGTAACTGGCGAACACGTTGGCGCTAGACCACTCCATCCGCTCTCGATGCAGGTTTGAGTAACTGTTCCAAAAAGCTCAAAACCAACATTGCATGTGAATGTAGCCTGACTGGCGAATGTCGTTGCCGAGTAAGACACATTACCGTTAGCTGGATGTGGAGGATTGCCACAATCTACCAAGGTATATTAAAACATGTTGGTTTAATACGAAAACTTTTAAAAATGTATAGTATTGAACTGGTTATCTTATTGTTAACAAATGTATAACAATTGGTTTGTCACTTTGAACATTAGAATCCTTGCTACGATCTCTTGAAGGAATAACACCTTTTTTCGAGTGGATTTCCATGCTATGTAATAGGGGGACTTTCTGCCAGTTTTAGAATAACCAAAGATGCCAACAAATGTCACGAGACTTAGGAAATTGGTAAAAGCATATTATTAATTTACAGACTATGTCAAAATTGATGGACCAGTGGTTTTTGTTCCGTTTCAATTGAAAGTAAGAAAATCGGTTTAGTTTTGTCATTATGTATTCCTTAATAAAAATAGAATTGAAAGACAATGGTACAATTAAGAAGTCCTAATTGTATATATAATAATAAGATAAATCTGCTCAATGCTTTGACTTAGATACTAGTCCTTTGATGAAACCATGCGCATGTCGTCGTTCTTGCCTAAATTTTAAAGATTACATAGATGTTTACAGGTTTAAAACTTTATACAATACAATATTACAATTTATGTGTTCGACGGTATTTTGTTATTCTCGTTTCAATATACTAACTGAAATATTTCATGGCAGGGTTCGGTCCGATACTTTAGAGTAATAAAATGAAAAAAGTACTGTAAGAACACACGACCGTTTATTTCAGTTTAATCCGTGAGACCGAACTTGATATTACGTTATATCCGGAATTGCACGTGTAGCCGGCAACCGAACCATACTATTGATCAACTATGGAAACAGTACCCGCAACTGAGTTGAGCAGAGATCCATACTGTATAACAAGAGGTAGTATGTCATTATTTAAAATTATTATAATAATAATAATAATAATAGTAATAATTTTAATAATAATAATAATAATAATAATAATAATAATAATAATATAATAATAATAATAATAATAATAATAATAATAATAATAATAATAATAATGATGATGATGATGATGATGATGATGATGATGATGATGATGATGATGATGATGGTGTTAATGAAGATGATTAAGTATATTTACTGATTCTGTTGACTGCCGGTGAAGATATAAGTATAGCTGGACTTTCCGACGCACCTAAAACAAACAATAAAGTTCGATCAAGTACCTGTAAATGACATATTCGTCGTGATCATACACGACATACTCAAGATCATTTGTTTGGATTGTGCTTCCAATGATACCTGGACACAGTTAATATGAACACATCTTCTTGACATGGAATGACATATATGTGGAGAAAATATACGAACAGTTACTGCCATAGAATGGTCGCACGAATGAAAGACATATCCACATTGGCCAAATCATCCATATTCTGAGATGTCCAACCTAGAGAACCATTTTCTAGTGAAAAAAAAAGATTGTATGTTCGTTATAGCGGCGTTATAGCGGCGTCAAGCAATTTGGCGTAGGAAGATCCTTGTTCAATGTCAAACTACAATCACACTGCATGTCATCTGATCAAAATTATTTGACAGAATTAACCAAATGTTGTGGTCAAACCTAGACTTAGGAATGTTGTTTATTGTTACCCTGTTTCGTCGTAGACATAGGAATACGCATAGGTACTTACATTCATCAACAAGAGAAGTTAATAAATCGTTACACTCAAGATAATAACATTTACCACCGATCCACATTTGCTTTACCACGACCACCACTTTGTATGACACAAGATTATACTTAAGAAGTAGGAAATAATGCATTTAATGCACAAGTAAAATTAAATTTACGAAAATGAAACTTTTTAAATATTTTTGTATTTTGGGTTTACGGCACGCCAACACTTGAACTATGGTGCCGAATACAGGAAACTTTAAATATAACTGCTTTAGATGTAGAAATACAACAAAAATGCTGCGTTTTGAGTTTACAGTTTTGTTGTTATGAATGCAGGTAATATTAGCACCTACCTTCAACACCAATCCAAAACTTTCCTCCTGACGTTGGGTTAGTGTTTGTAAGGGTGAAAATAAAATAATTTCCAGCTATGGTTTCTGACTGTATTTGGTTGTACGGCGCGGGGATGCAGTCAAACGATTTAACAACGGTGTTTCCATTTGACACTGTGATGGACTGTTGACAGCTGGTCAAGGGGTCAGACAACTGCATGTGTAGAGTGTAAAGCTGGACATTGGTTGAGTGGGACAGAAGCTCTACGGAGACACTACAGGAAGTGTCTGTTGGCAAGATACTGGTTCCCGACTGATAATCTCGGTTCTGGATATATACAGGCAGACCATCTACACTGCGATAGGAACTATTTACGCACATTTCTAAATTCTGCTCTCTGAAAAATTTACATCGATTCATAAATATATACAATGTGAAACATGTGGTTAAACAAAGGTTTAAACTTTTAACTTTTTTATATAATTAATAATAATATTGATAAGATTATTTAATCATTCGTTAAAATGATGGACACGATCAAGTGATTTTCTAATTATTACTCAACATACATTGTTTGCTGGATTTAAATAATTATGAGTAACATTCGAACGTGGCTTTTAATTAACACTTTTGTTCGCCTTGCTACTTTGTTTCGTCGTCCACGAAGGAGAGAATGTTATAATTTTTATCCATTTATTGAAGCTATCTGGAGACCCTAAAACTAAAGTAAGTCCTCAATATGTGCTACTTGTTATGGTCTTCATTTCTTGCATGTAGCATGTGTGGTTCAAGTAAATTTATCCCACGATCTCTGTAAATATCGGTTGATAAATCCTGTGTGATAAAGATGAGCTTTATCAACCGATAATCGCGCACCTGCTCTAAACTGGACTACTTTTTTGTCGACACGATCATGAATGTTTAGGTGAACGAAACTTATTTATCGCGTAACTATGCTTGTGATCCCCCAGAAATTTTCATAATATAAAGATTGGTTAAATAGAGCAAACGAGGCCATTAAAAGGGGGGATGGGATCAGCGACGTCTCGATCTCTGTCCTACAGGATTTAAGTAATTTAAAAATTTAAATAGCGGCATCTTAACCGACTGAGCTAACCGGACAGATTACGTGAGTCACTGTTGTTTTGATGTTATTTGATGTGAATTGAACGATTTTGATGAAAACTCATAGTGTTGTAGAGATGAGCTACGAGGATTCCGAGGCAAACGTTGGTTTTAATCTTAACATTTTTAGAAGAAAATTGATCTTGAATCTGTGACTCTAAAAAAGCAGCAATCAGCTGCTTAATCTGAGGACAGACTCTGATTATCAAAATAAGTCACATGTTGAACATTCAATTGGTTTATATCTCAATCTTTAGTTGAGCCAAATACAACTGACTGCACAGATCTGGACAAATGTGCTAATAAATCACAGTTTTTAGATTTAAACATGAACACCAACACACCACTTCCAATCCCATCCAATCCGTTGTTCGCAAGTCACCTCGTCAAAAATACAACTATCTTCGCAATTTTATGGCGCTTTATTCAATGTTCAGAATTTCAATGTCATAAAAAAATCTATGAACAAACTGTTTGTTACCACCACAAACACACACAAACATCGAATGCAATTCGCGTTCCTTCATGCAATGCGCGTAGCAAATAAAATGTTACACGGCCATGGCATTACACACTACATGTATAACTTTACGAGGGTGTGATATTTGTTGTTGTTATTTTTCAACCATTATTTTTAATTATCTTAATCAATAAAGTTACAACCTTATGTATAATGCAAATAAAATAAAAGAAACAACATGTTTGTTGTCTTATTTTTAATTGTAAAATAGAACTATTTCTTATAGCCGAATTACTCTATGCACGCGCATGAAATTCGTGTATTGTATTGGAATGTCAGATCATGTAGGGGAGGAACAGTAACGGTAAATTTAAATGTTTCCCTTTTTAATCCGTTTGAAAAAAAAACAAAACAAAAAAAACAAACTGTTGATGGTGGGATAAAAAGAGCCTCGTGCTTTCTGATTTTCTTAGCCTCGCATGATAACATTTATCTATATGCTTTTCAATTTATCAAGATTATTCTGTCTAATTACATTTGATCTGGATAAAGCAAGAACGAATGTCAAACGAATAAAGATAGTCACTACATGTACAGTGAAAGAACACTTGATTTTCTCAGACACTTAAGGAAGCATTTTTGTACTTAAGTTATTCATGTAGATTATAATAAATTGGTATTTATACGACAATAGAGTTTTTTACGACCTTTTCTTGCATTGTAGATTAAATATAGACAACAAAGTGGTACATGTATTTAATAAACGAAATATATAGTGAATAGTTAATAAAATAATATTTCATAGAATCTAAACAAAACTGCATTTTGTCGTAATGTATGTGTCGCTGGATTTATATCTTATTTGGTATACACTGGTAACTCATCCTATTGAACGTAGAGACGCCTATGTAACCTGAAGTACAGGTCGTATTTGCTATAGCGTCTGCGATGTTCGCAATACCGTCTGACTTTCCTGAGAGAGCCTCCATGAGTGCTGTGTCGGTTGTTGAAGATTCGAGGCAATCTGTCGTGCTGTCATAGGTACAGCAACTTCCAGTTGCGGTCGAACATCCCGATGAGGCTCCTTTATAGCCATAGGCCATCTCAGTAATGGCTATAACTGTGCTGCTGGCACAGGATATGGTGTGTAGTCCATTTGCACATACTGTGCTGTTAGAAGATGTACCCTCGGATTCGATGCCACATACTAAACCTGGAAAAGCAGCTACGAGTGCATAAATCAAGTAATTACATTGATAAAATGCAAAAATCAACAAACAACAACACTATTTAGTCTCAAACCTTAAATATTATATCATTACAATTTCTGTAGACATAGTCATGTAGTATGTACTTGCAAAATTATGGCACAACATAAGTTATTACAGGAAATAACATAATCTACACTAAATGCAGAAAAACAAATTCTAATACTATTAATGAGTGATTCAGTGATATCGCGTGATGTCGAAAAACATGAAACCTTAACACATACATATATATTAACTTCTTTGAGTGAATAACTCTGCCTTACTATTGCCATGTGTAAGTTTGTTTCTATGGTTTATCGTCCCACAAACATTTTTTTTCAGTTATTTGCAGACAGTGTCCACCTGAAGCAGATATAGTGCTGCCTTCACTGTGTATAACATGCAGTGAACACCTTTCATTATACCACACCCAGTCACATTATCCAGACACCGGGACAAACAGTCGTGTAACTACCCCTATATTTGCTTAAGCTTTAGCCAGGAAGCTATACCACTACACTTTATAATGACTGTCATGCCGCTGTACGGAGTACGCTACCGGGTCCGGTCATGATGTATAAGAGGGCAATGGATAAAACTGTATGTGCCTATACATATTTAAAGGGCATGTATATTCACATGAAATGACTTAATACTTTGGAAACATTCAGTTCCCATTTAAAGCAGACAGATCCTGTCAATAAGGAAGTTTAAAGCGTCATCCATACAAATTAGTCAGGTTTTAATGACAAGTGAGAGTTTACGTGTATACACTACACCAGATAAAATATACACACAGCTTTAGCTTTTATCAATTCGGTCATTATGTATTGTTGAAACATGTATCTTCGAATGTGTTCAACATATTTGAAATGCGTTTCGAAAGTTGTTTTTGTATTATGTAGTAACGTTAAGTATCGATTTAGGGAAGTAGAAAGATTTAGATAACTATTCAAAGGTTATACCTCATGTAGCTATCAATTTTAAAACGTTTGTTTGTGGTATTGAAATGCCCAAAATACAGTGAATGGATACTGAAGATTATGTTATTAAATTGTTTGTGCATTACGTAAGTGCAATCAAAGAAGACATTAACAAACGTTAACAAACCAGCAAGAACAAGACATATTGAAGGAAGGATATAAGATCACCAGGTTTACATCATTAACGACTACCATCGTAACCTTAATAATACATTCACAGAAACAGTCACAGAAGCTGCAAAAAGCATGTACCACAACATGTACATCACCTCTTGTACCTTACCAGTTTCGCTTCACCTATACATGTACAACCACATTTGCGCTGTGACCACCGCAAGCAATCACTCATCCCTGACCAGTACATTTACAACGCACATGCTCTGTGACCACTACCAACATACCCCTCTCGCTTCACCAATACAACCACATTTGCTTTGTTACCACTACCAGTGTACCACGATTGCTTCACCCCTACCAACACATTTACAACAATAACCTCTTCTACCGTAAATCTTCCGCTTCACCAATTAATTTACAACCACATGTACGGCAGCTGCTATGATCACTACCACCAAACCACTTTCGCTTTACCAAAAATACATGCACAGCTACATTTGCGCTGTAACCCCTACCAGCGTACCTCGCTCTTTTCACCAGTACCACAATGTTTGCATAAATAACCACTTATGCAGTACCACATTCGCTTCACCAATGCATGGACAACAACTTTTGCACTGTGACCACTACCCGCATATTGCCCTCGCTTCACACTAAATGTACAACCACATATGCACTGTGACCGCTACATGTACCTAGACACCACTCTCGATTCACCAATACATGTACAACCACATTTGCGGTGTGACCTATACCAGTATACCCCTCTCATTTCACAAATTTACGTTCGCTTCAACACAACCACCACATGCACATCAACAACAACTACTGCCGTACCGCTTTCGCTTCACCAATACATTTACAAATACATTTTGCAGTGACCACTCCCAGCAAACCACCATCGCTTCATCAATAGAGGTGCAATAATATTTGCGCTGTTTCCACTACCAGCATACTAATCTCGCTTCACCTGTACATGTGCAGTCACATTTACGCTATAACCACTACCAGCGTTACACCAATCTCACTTCACCAATACATGTACAACCAGGTTTGCGCTGTAACCACTACCAGCATATCGCGATCGCTTTACCAGCAAATAAACAAACACGTATGCATTGTGACAACTATCAACATAGCCACAACACTTCACCGATACACGTTCCATGATATTTGCGCTGTGACCATTACCATCATGACCGTCTTGCCTCACCAGTACATGTACAATGATATTTGCGCTGTGACCACTGCCATCATGACCGTCTCGCCTCACTAATACATGTACAATGATATTTGCGCTGTGACCACTACCATCATGACCGTCTCGCCTCACCAATACATGTACAATGATATTTGCGCTGTGACCACTACCATCATGACCGTCTTGCCTCACCAATACATGTACAATGATATTTGCGCTGTGACCATTACCATCATGACCCTCTTGCCTTACCAATACATGTACAATGATATTTGCGCTGTGACCACTACCATCATGACCCTCTCGCCTTACCAATACACGTACAATCATATTTGCGCTGTGAAAACTAACATTATGACCTCTCGCCTCACCAATACATGTACAGTGATATTTTCCCTGTGACCAAAAGCAGCAAACCCATGTAGCTTCAGCATAACCACTACTTTTACATTAAAAAACTACTGTTGTACCGCTTTAGCATCGTCAATACATTGACACAAACATTAATGCTATAATCGCTACCAATGTTCTACTATTTCATAAAAATATCACCATATAAAAACAAAACAAAAAGTTATTGATGCGAAGTATCAAAGGCGACGCCAACACTGAAACCGTAAAAGGTTAAAGCTATATGGGAGCAAGTGATAGGACATATTTGTAATGTTATGTTTTTTTATTGGATAGTTTATAGTAACTATAAATCACAGAAAAGTATGCATCACGTATAGAGATGTCAACTAATACCGTTTTTTTTTCTATCTGGATACCCTTAAACACTATCCGGATAGTATCCGGTTAACCGGATGTTACGGTTACATATACATCTTTACGATGATATAAAACGATAAGTGCCTTCGTTTTTATTACAATATATTGTCGTCATATTATGAATTTGTAAAACTGGTTTTACAGGTGTAAATGAATTTTGTGGGAGAAATGTCGCGACAACAGTCAGGTGAAACATAAAAATGCACAATGTCAAAAGTCAAAGATGTCGTGCTACTAAATCGAAACTTCTCTGTTGCACAATAACAAATTATAGATAGTTTTAGATGTCAACTGATGGCTGTTACTTGCGCACATAAAATAAAACTGAATTGAAAGTAAATCATGTTGCAGATTTATATTGAGATAATTCGCAAAAACAATGACAAACACGTTAATAAAGGCATAACCAAATTCAAATGTCAAATTTCAACGTTATCGTGTTGGCTCACAAACGCCCGAAACTTTAACCTTTTAGCCAAGCATGTTAAAAATACTTTCCCGGTGTATTGGACGTTTATTCATTGTCATCGAAATCGGATAAGATCAGTTCGCAAACTTTACGGGTCTAGAATTTACATGATTGAACTTTCTGGTTCCATTTCCATAGTCTTAACCTCTTTCCCAACAACACTTAACGCTTAACTACACAATCACTTGAAAAGAAATTATTCTACCTTAGTTCAACTTTTGCTTAACTACTACTACCACACTTATTGGTATTACTACTACCCCCGTTCCACTTTCGCTTCACCATTTTAACCACATTTACACCAATAACGGCTAACACCGGATTACATTATTTTTATTACTGAAACATACCCAGAGATATTTCGACTGCAATCGTTCACTTTTGTTTCACCACTACAACCATATTAACATCAACAGCCACGAACAACGTACTGCAATCTCTTCAATACTAGTACTCT
>CM017556.1:43473598-43494721 GCA_007844125.1 Sinonovacula constricta
CACGCACACAGATAATAGCCTTGTATTTACCTTACATAAAGCGGATCTTTTTACAATGACATATCATGTAATATTCATCGTATTATCGCCGATGATAACGTGTATGTAAGCGATTTTGTTTGATGAAAACTTTCTTATTGTGGATTCATCCACGATAAAAAGGGCTTTTTCGTAGAGAAAGTGAAATTCGCCAGTTCAACTACAAATCATCTTATGACACATGGGCATGAATATGCCAATTTTACGCATTCGTATATTCGTATGAAGGTAGATCCAGAATTACGCGCCCTTATGTATATGTATATTAATTAGCTATGTTAAAGAGGAAATTTAAACTGGACTCACACTTAAAACAAGGAATAATGTATTGTGGATGTCATCACCGGTCCTTCGTACATACCGGCCGCAATAGCTCAGGTGGTAGAGCGTCGGCTTGCGGATCGGGAGGTCGTGGGTTCGAACCCCGGCCGGGACAAACCAAAGACTTTAAAGTTGGTAGTAGTGGCTTCCCTCCTAACGCTCGGGGCTAAGAGGACAGCATTACGCCTGACTCGTCGGTGTCAGTATAATGGACCGGCCGGGTTCAGTCCCTTGGCACCTCATAAGTGCCCCTGTGCTATAATGATAGAAATGTCGCTGCGCAGTATCGGCAAAATGCCGGCTAATCCCAATCCCAATCCCTTCGTACATAACAGTTTTAACCCTAGGTGTAGTTGTGAGGAACATTCCGACGTTTCTTTATTTAACGAGGCTTAAACGCGCAAATCAATCTTGAAATATTATAAATAACATTTTTTTTTACACAGATGTATGCATATAAAACAGTGCGGACAACATCTGTTGTCTTATCAGCACTAACCTTCTAAACAACTACTACTCATCATAATTTGACCCAATAAGACATGTACATATATACATACTGAAGAATACTGTCTCTACGCATTAACTGCTCTTGACAAACATAAAATGAATACACATAATTTGTCACTGATATTAAATGCCGTTTTACGTAAGAATTGACAGAACAATAGTGTGAATACTGACCAAAAAATAAAAGAAATTTGAAAGAAGACAATAATCTGGCGCTTTATTGTTTCTCTGTTTCGAAGAATAAAAAAAATATTTACGGACACATAACCTACCTTCTTCTTACCATTGAAAGTAAAAAGTGATAATGCTATCTGGCTACACGTATACACGGTAGAGGGCAATACAAAGGACACAAAGGTAACAGATGCAAACATATACAATGCTTTACATTTTTTGGGGATCAAACGCATTTACCACCTTTACAGTAGTCAATTCGTCTACAGACTTTTAAATTTTAGGCTTCCATTACTTTCTTGCAAATATGACACGATGACTTACCGCGCTATAGGGGCCCCTTGCTGTATGGCTTCAACAAATCTGGCTATATTTTATCGGTATACCATTAAATCTCGAAGATTTACCTAGTTAACCGAAAGAAGCATACGGATTTAACTGAATATTCACCAAGTGCAAGTTCAACGTTGTCTACTTATACATTTTGTTTAATCGAAATTTTGCTTGTGCCATCTAATAGCAGAAGGAAGTATCGATATGCTTATAAGATGTAACATAATCATGGTGGTTGGCGGCCATACCTGTGCGTCGGCCCAGCTGCCTTCTCTTAACCTCTGGTTATCTAACATCAATACTCTATTGACCACCTTGTCTGTTACATGCTTATGTACTGTTTTTTTTACACTAGGGTCCTTTTTAAATGTGTAACCCTCAAATGAGACTTTGAGTGTATTTACATCCCCATATCATGTTACAGCTTTAAATATAGTCTATGTCTTTACCGGTCTTCTTATGTCTTTTTACATTGGTAGATACGGGTGTAAATGAGTATTTAAACCAGCTTCGTGTGACACCCATCACTCTTTGTAAATATCTTGATTACAATGATATCGACACTAGTATTTGTAGCAACGGATAATAGACGATATCTGTTTGTGTTTGCATAATAAATGAGACGAACAATATAAAGGAATGAGTATTGCTCAATATACACGCAGACGTACTGTACTGGGTCCGAGGAAATATAGTATAACGGAAGCTTTTAAAGACCTGTCTCGGGAAATCAGTCGCCGTGTATTCACTGAAACGTGTGAAATCTGATGCACTTTAATGAGAGAAATCGCCATATGTTTGTATGTTGATATGAACAAACAATTTTAAACCAGTAATAATAATAATAATAATAATAATAATAATAATAATAATAATATATGGCAGATATACAAATAAAGTCTCAACCCTTAACATATTGAACTATCAACAGGAACTTATATAATATCATTACAACGATTATATATTTTACCCAATGAAGTTTATGGAACAATACATGTATTTGTTTTCAGTATAGGTAATTAAGTGTTCTTTTTTTAAATGTCTTATTTCTGGCACTTTTATACGGCATAAGTACATTTATGTATAACATGTATAATATTAAAATTCTTCGAAGTGATCAGACATGTCATCCAAAAGTTTTTATGTATGTCAAATCAAAAATAGCTACTTAAGCTTTATAATAAACATTATATATACACACGCCATTTTTAATTAATAAAAAAATCTTTTTAATTCAACTAAACCCCAAATGCAAACAAGAGATATTTAAATACAATGTACAAATACGCTGTTATTATGATATATGTATATATGTAATATGGTCAATGTACTTTGTCAATAGTCATTTTCGACAATACATCTCTAGCTGCAACTGGTGCACTGCCATTTAAGGTATCGTATCATTTCCGTCGGAATTGTCGACGCCATATGAATGTTGTGACTGGAAAATCGTTTTACATTTTCGGTTCTCATCAGTGTTATTATTTCCACCAATCTCTTCAGTTCCATTGTCAGTATTTGTTATCTGCCAACACAGAAACGACATTACAATAAGAAAATCAAGACAAGTTAGTTCATTTTTCGGATAACATATCCGAAATCAGAGCATTGCTTAATGGGTTAGTTCGGCAGAAGCGGAATGTTACAAAATACTGTTACAAATTTCGATGTGTGTCTTTAAACTTTCCTTTTGGAAAGGTGAGAAAAGCACAAACGTGTTGCAGAAGTAAAAAGTGCCATTTTGTTTTTGTGTGATTCAAACAAACTGGTAGTCTTTTATACATGCGTTTGTCAATTTAACAGTATACGGATCCGACCACATAGAATTTAAAACTGCATTGTTCATGAAGTTATATTGAACATCGAGTAGGGTACAGTATTTACATACAGCATTCAACGCAACCTACTAATTTGGGCCTAGGATGAGGTCAATGTGTATTGTTTTGAATATGTTATTCTATACCATAAACTTTTTTCTAGAATGATAATGGTTGCTGCCAATATGACTATACAACTATCAGATATTGTTTAGATCGGAACAGCTGTCGATTCAGTCAAGCTGCCTAATATAAATTAACTCGTTTCAGTAGTATGGTCTATTGCCAACAGATTTTAATCGTGTTTTAAAATCGTTTGGCATTGACAGATATGAAGAAATAAGAATAAATAAAAACGGTCACCTTCGGTCCTTTTTCTTTGACGGTCAGCGGAGACGTACCTCGCGCCTACCTTGGTCATCTGAAAAAGCATTTTTAATCCAACCTTTCTATAGTGTGATCTTTTATTTATGTTTAAAACTGGTTAAACAATTTATTACGTCAAATTATTTATGGCTATATATATAAGGATATGGATAAGGAAATACATAAATGATAATTACAAATACGTATTAAAATACGAGTTTTCATTTAAAACCAACCAGGTACATCATTCACAACTGTCGGGGACGTAAGTTTAAAGTTTTGGGATTTTGTTCCTGGTTTTAATGACTATTATACTAAAAGTTAATTATAATGACAATAGCACGTGACGTAAAACATATAAACTACAGGTGAACACAGGTGAACACAAGCATAAGTTATCATAACAAGTTGAAACGTGGTATCAATCGCCGACCCGAAAGAACATAGTAGACATGTAAACAACATACATTTGACTCATTTGAACGATCTTACTTAAATCGGCTGGTTAGTCCTGCTGTAAATTTGGATGATATTTGCCTTGTAACTAGAAACAACTTTGGTTTTGTTGTGATCAAAGCTCACCTTTGAAAAGTGTATGAATATAGTTTCAAACCATTTGCAATACAGTGTCAACCTTTTACTAGTTATCAGTTTCAGGGTAGAGTTTCGTAGAATATCTCGTGTCTATAGACAATTTGTGTAAAAGCTACATCTTCCATAGATTATATTGTTCTTACACATCTTATCTTAAGAATAATCATGTTTAAATTTAAATATGGAACACCTGTGGCGTAGTGGTAGAGTCGCCGTCTTGTAACTACCCTGACTGCCTAGCAGCTCATCGCGTGGGTTTAAGTCCCGTTTTGGGCGAAGGATTTAATGATGCAATGTCTCCCAGTCCTGGTTGTCTGGATTAAGCAATATTGGTGCAAGATTTCACTACAACTGAGTCGCGTCCTAGGAGGATGTTATTTCGGCGTTTATTAATAAGAGTGTTATTTAGCTAGAAGTCCAATAGGCGATATTCCAACAATCGTGCTATTGTAGAATATGGCAGGAGATACTTTAACATTTCGCAACTAATATGACTGTGGATGGTTTGTGAGTTTATATTAAGCTGTAGGTTGTAAAAGTTTATCCCAACTATATACAGTTATGAATATGTGCATTTGACATAATAAGGTAACTTGCGAGTATGTATACATTTTAAGTTAAGCCTGTTCAAGTATGACATGAGTTTTCTCCATGGGAATCATGCTATAAGAGCATAATACTGTGTTCTGGGCATATAGTCTAGCCCGATTGGTCATACATTTTCGAACTACTGGGGCAAGCATGTGGACCAGATTGGACCTTTTTTATGTGTTTTATAACCGTGCTCTTATGTCATTTAAATCGAAATCGTATTGAATTATACAGATATATAGTACTTGATGATATGAAGTTATGTACGACAAAAGTGTTCAAAAGTCACCTTCGTTTCTTCTTCTGTGCCTGGAACTTCTTCTCCGTCGCCAATTGGTGTCGTAGAGAAGTCGCTTTGGTTGGTGTAGGGCACTTTTTTGACGTTATTGATCGTGTTTAATTTTTTCTTTTCTTTGGGTTGCTGACTGTTATTTTCATATATTGTCATTGTCTCCGTTTTCCCACTTTTATTTGATTCATGTTTGTCTATATTTCTGGTCGTAACTTCTCCTTTGGCACATTGACAACATCTTGAGAAAGTCTGAAAATGCATTTTTCCAACGAGTCAAGTTGCATATTGATGGCAAGCTTCTTTACTTCTAAATGCTAGACAATTAAGTCAAATACTTGTTGTTTATATGCCAAATATTAATAAGTTGTATTTAAACGTATAAAACAAACAAACATAACTACTACGTCTTCCATATTTAAAATTAGAGATATACTGTTCACCAAATAAATAAAATTTTATCTTGGCATAGTCTGGACATTTTTATTAACCCCATTCAGGATATGTTGCGAGATTTTTAAGTCAAATTATACTAAGTTAATCTTAATTCGATAAGAGAATTGGTTGCGAAGCAGCTTTAACCACTGTACAAGCATACTATGACCAAGTAACTTAACATGCAACCATACTACATAAATACAGCCCGAAGTAGTTATAACACGAGTGCCGGTGACATTCAATACGTTGACGCCATATTGACCTTATGCTAATAAAATCAACGAACCATATAATGTATATAAAGGATATTCTTATAGAAGAAGTATGCAAATTATTGATATAGATAAACTAATATAGGAGGAGAATCATATTATCATAGCCTCTATCAGGCAGACCCACAATAAGTCACAATAAAGAAATTATTAAAATTAAATTAATATGTGCCTTGTAATCAACACTACAAAATTCATGGTCTAAATAGTTGTCTTTGTAAAAAAAAACAATCGTTATAAAGGTAACATTTTACCACCATTCAAAATCTCCATCTGCCTATCATTTAGGCAAACAAGTTAACTGCATTGCATTAAACCTGGACATCAATTTGATATTGCATGAGATAAAAATACATTAATTATTCTGGTTTTGGGGGTTCTGAACCTGTAAATTGGATAGTCTGCAAGCTGTCATGCTGTGCGCCGGTGATTGAAGCCTACCGTTTTCCTAGGGTTATGATCCGTTAACTCGTTTTCGCTAATTTCAAAACAGTTTTGTAACAACAAAACTTACGTTTTCAGATGCAGTCACTGTCACAATGTAACGCCGAATTTTACCGATGAGTCGACACTTGTTCATGACAACCCCGACGAAAACGATTACAATGAGAAAAGCTCCCACAACACTGACAACAATAATAAGTGTCTTTATGTCAAAGCCTTCTGTGGAAAAAATATAAAAATAGAAATTAAGCAACAGCATAGCAACAATGTCATACAACAGATGCAACAACTGCAAACATTTAAAATTAAAATATTCGTTTAGAACTGCTTCTTATACCAATGTTATAATGGAAAAAAATACATACATACATACATACATTGTATTTAAATGCAGGGCACGACATAAACGTAAATTTTTGTAATTTTGCCTTTCATGTAGATCTTTAAGATTCTTTATGGCGAAAGGCCTTAGCCTCATGATTGATGCAAACCTTTGTCAAACTATGACATTTGCAAACTCAAAACAGCAAACGTTCATAATAGATTTTCTTTTTATAGAAAACACACATTTAATCAATGTATTTAACGTGTTACTATTCACGTTCGTGGCGTTATTAAAATTAAGTTAGGTACAATTCTGATGAATAGGCGTAATACATCCAACACAAAGACAATGTTTAACTTAATTCAAATTAAAGATGACTTCCAAATGGTTCATCAATTTTATATAAATGATACTGAATTTATTAATTTAATCACGTCTAGACTGTATTTTATTTTATTTCAAAAGATTTTTATTTATTTTTAAGATATATATTCGACAGACACATATTTGGAAATGATTATGGATGCCTTTTCCCTAAACTACTGTTTCAAGAAATACTATATGCCATCGATTATTTATTGTGTAAAAATCCTAATATTTTGGTCAATTGCGTCAACAATGTGATCTCGACCATATCGAATTCGCATACTTTTGTATTTAAGTGATTAAATTACCGTCTGAGGCCAACCTTCCATAAACTGTATCAGAAGTGGAAACTGTACATTTGTATTATTCAGAGGAACACGTTGGTTCCGATCCACTACAAGCGAAACTGGAGATTGACATTCGAGTTGTGGGTTCCCATCAAAATTAACCCCTTATTGCAGACGTACGTAGCATAGCTGCCGTCTATATTTACAGACGTAGCACCGTATTTGGATCGGAAAGATCCCCGCAACCTGCCAGGACGTATTAACAAATTGATATTGTCTGATTTGAAGAGATATTTCGAACAAATATACATACATACATACATACATACATACATATAATATATATATATATATATATATATATATATATATATATATATATATATATATATATATATATATATATATATATATATATAATGTAAGCTATAATACATTGTATGAATTAACAATGTTACTGTTTTTAATGTGACGGGAACTTCTCAAGATGTAATCATGCACACACTAAAAATGACTTGTGAACATCAACATCAAATCAAACCATATTCAAACTATTCGTTGAGTTGTATGTGTTATTTTACTTCTCTGTTTTATTCTTTTAAAACTCTCTGTCAGTAAAATATATTATTCATTGTTGGAACAGCGATTTTAGTGTCTCGGAACTGTCGTTATCAAGCTTAGTATTCTACTGATGTTTGACTACTTAGGAGCATTGCTCTATTGGGCAGACACATGATGGGTGAGTTGGAGTGAGATGGCACTGATAAGTGTCATGGTAAATCTTAGAGAGCTAAAGAATGTTGCCGTCAATAATATTGCTTCATACTGGCACAACCTAACTTATTTTATATTTTGAAGCCGTTTTCTTTCTCAGATTAAACCCACATTTGTTCATTATTTATCCAAGCAATCTAAAGGGCTTATACTTAACTGAAATACAGTCAACTCTCGTTATCTCAAAATCGATTATCTCAAATTTCCGGTTATGTCAAACTGTTTTCTAGGGACCCGTTTTTTCCCTATAGTTTCTATATAGTTCGACTCCGCTTAACTCAAATTCGGATGTGTCAAATTATCGGATATATCAAAGTAAATTCTTTGTCCCCACACGTATAAAACTGTTGTAATCAGTTGGTCTATCTCAAACTTAAAATTGCTATATGATGCAAAACGGCAACAATAGTGATTTTCACACCTACCGTGAAACTCGCGAAGATTTGGGCGCGAGTTTTGTCGCCAATTATCGGCAATCAGGATGTCACGTAATTTAGAGAAGAGGTTAATCGATTATTATTTATTTAGCTGATTTAATGAACAACAATTTCGTTAATTAATTAACGCTGATTAAAGTGTTTCAGTTTGTACTTGTTGTTGTAACAGTTTTTGAGAACTTGTTGACACGGCCTTCTCAACTTGTAAATAAAATGAGAGGTCGCGTTAGTGATTTTATCATTCTTCCACTACCTACCCACAAAACACGTACTGATTATTGAATAAAAAAATAAGATTGATTATGGCAACAGACCAGAGACGAGAAAGTGTCGAGCAATCTGATGAAGGACCCGGTCTTAGTACTGGGGGGATAAACTTAGTTTGCAGTGGCAGATATAGCAAGGAATTTCAGTCATTACCAGTCATCGTGTAACAGGTAAGATTTTTAAGATTTACACAAACTATCCTTAAATTAGGATAACTCAAACTTCGGATATCTCAAACTATTTTCTACGGTCTCTTGAAATTTGAGATAACGAGAGTTGACTGTAATTAATTTAAATCCCGAATACACATGGGATATAAAGCTCCAAAATAACATGTTGCAAAGGTATCCCCGAGAGTAACAAACGTTAACACGGCTTAGAAAAATGAGGAATTCGCGTTTTACTCCCTCCTGGCGCAATCTGAATGCCTCAGGTAATGACGTCCTCGAGACAATCATCCCTCGTATGCAACTGGTGCAATGATACTTGCACAATCGTTATCGTTTTGTTCACCGGAAGAATAAAACGCTTTGAAAAAAATCTTTAAAAAACGGTATATAGTGTAGTATATAGGATTATTTTGTCCTGTACACTTTCATTTATCCATTTAACTGTTCACATCTTGGTAGATATTCAACTGGTATTGCAGTTTCGTTTTTCATAAGGGTTTTTACGTCATAAATCCGAGAGATGAATCGTGAATTAACAGAGGGGTTCTGATTGCTCCTGGTGAATCATAGCTCTAAATATAGTTAGCCATAGTTATTAAAAAGTTCTAGTGAACAACAATATTCCATTTGCTGTATGATTCAGGGTACCAAGTTCCTAATATTAAGACGTCCAAGTGTTTTAAGATTAATTACAAACATATATGTTGTTACTTGATAATACACTTAATAACTACTCAAGATGCTTCTTTAAGAGGCTTTCATGTTTAATACTTTTGACCATAATATATGGTATATTTCAGACCCATTCATATATCCGCAAACGTTTATGCTAAATTGTTTGAGGTAGAATAATAATGTTCCTTTAGCTGTTGTCGTCATCCGAACATAAAACCAGAGTAGAGATTTAGTTATTCAGTCAGGGCTGATCTATGGCTTCGATTACCTAAGTGTCACTGCGAGAGTTACTTTACGAATATAAGGCGGCATGTTTAATGCAACATGTCTCTATTATATGTTATATATAAGGTATATGTATTTCCTGTTTAATTGAGACACCAAAAAGTGTAATAACAGCCTCCATCATATAAAATATGCATACATCACAATTGTGTTATTGTCAGAAACGACAGAAACAATGCTTGCCATAGAAAATTGCACTACCTGATGTCTTAACGGAACATGCTGGTTCTGATCCATCCCAGCCGCTATCAGAAACGCAGGTTCGAATCGCAGGCCCATTTAGTACTAAGTTACCATTGCAGATGTATCTGGCCTGGCTGCCTGCTGTAGTTGCCGGATAGGACACACTTCCGTTAAGTGGATGAGTAAGATCAGAGCAATCTGCCAGACAAAATGTTTTTTGCAGGAACAAATGATAAAATTTACACTTTGTAGAATATTGTGTTTATATGTTTACAACATGACTTGAATAAGTGCTCTTTTATCTGACCGATACCGATCACATCAATTTAAACTTTCCTGGTCCAATGATATGGCTTCATGAGATGTAAAGTATAGAAAATGCATCAAACCCACAATATTCTAAACGTACGACATTTACAAAATTGATAACAAGCCAAACGCTAGGTCGGTCTTGCGAATCAAACTTGGATCAATTTAACACTGATCAGTATTTTATAGAATTTATATATTTAAACAAGTTAACGCCGAAAGATGTTTGCCATGGTAAATATATAAAGCTGAGTTAATGGTGGAATCGTTATTTTAGAAATAAATAAGTTTTTCTTCAGATGTTGACATACCAAATAATTTCATATACAATAAAAAATCGGATCTGAGAAAAAAATAACCACATTTCAGATCAAGTATGTGATACCTTATAACAATGATTCATTTATTCATTAAAAATCGTACCATATAGACATTTAATGGCTGTGCCGTTCCAACCAGATCCGTCTATACATGACCGGTGTAAGTTTCCACTGTCCATGACGTAATCAGGATCGCAACCATATGTAGCCGTATGACCAGGGTAGGTTCCGGTATAAGATACAAAGCCATTTTCGGGGTCGGTTAGATGTCCACATTCTAAAATATTTATGTTATGTTAATTGTTGTTTCTTTTCTTTGTGTGTGTGTGTGTGTATGTGTGTGTGTGTGTGTGTGTGAGAGAGAGAGAGAGAGAGAGAGAGAGAGAGTGAGAGAGAGTGTGTGTGTGTGTGTGTGTGTGTGTGTGTGTGTGTGTGTGTGTGTGTGTGTGTGTGTGTGCGCGCGTGTGTGTGTGTGTGTGAATGTGCGTGAGTGGTTTGTTTCTAACTAAGCATTTAATCGGCATAAATACATTTACTGTTAAAAAAAATTAGATTGCAAGTATGTTTGTTTATATACTTTGGTTTTAATAGTGCTTTGCCAAAAAATGCTATTTACAAGCAACTTATAAATGCCCTACTAATATTATAACGTGTTATAAGCACCGTATATGCAAACGACTGCATTCCCGCTCCACGTTTGGTTTTCCTGACAAGTTCGGAAGGCATTACCGGATAAGACGACGTACCCCGGATCACACACATAACTAGCCTTCGAACCATAAAATGTATCTTCCAAATATACATCGCCACTGATTGGTTTGCTTAGGGGTCCACAGTCTAAAATGTGAAATTTCGTCTTGATTTAGGATGTTGATAATTATCAAAAGAAGAACAAAATAAAGAGAAGACAGCGGAAAATATAAGAATGGTAATAATAATGGCGACGATGATGAAGAAAAAGATGATGTTGATAATGCATCACCATCATTGACGACGTCAATGATGATGATGATGATAATGATGATAATGATGATGATGATGTTGATAATGATGATGGTGATGATGATGATGATGATGATGATGATGATGATGACGATGAAGATGATGATGATGATGATACTTCATTCAAATTATATTAGATTTCAACTAAGTGTACTTGCCTATTCTATGAACTGCTGGTGAAGACAACAATATAGGTAAACTTTCCGATCCTCCTGAAAAACACATAAAATACGTTCCTTGGTAATTATTTCTAAACCCCACAAATGGTTATTTCGGCAAAACCTGTCAATTTTCAACTTAACTAAAGTTTTACGGAAATAAGGATCATAATTCAATGTAATTTACAGTTCATCACAATATTGGCGGAGGATTAAATCAACGAAGCGACAAAGAACATTGGAAATTAACAACATCGACTACACACTGACAATACCACAGCACACACAATATACACTTTATCAAAAATAACATATAACTTACTTACGCGTACAATTTATATTCTACTTATAACTGTTGAATGAATTATGTTGCAACCAAACGTTCAATCACTTACTTCTTATCCTGTAGGGAGGGACGCATTATCTTTTTATCTCTCGTCTACGTGTTTGAAGTCAATTATACCACTTGGCCGACGAGAATTGTGTTTACATTAACATTATTATAATAACTGCTATCTATCAAAACCGTGCAATAATTCAAAATGTCATTGATTATCATGTCTTTTGAAAGTGGCGCTAGAGCAGACAAATAATAATTGGATTTACTTTACTTCAGTGTATATGCTTGATTAAAGCTGAGTCATAGAAGCGTTGCACCATTGACGAGATTAATTATTAATAATATCAATTTACCCACAAGACTTACCTTCAAGACCGATCCAAAACTTCCCTCCTGTTGTTTTTTTAGTGTTAGTTAAGTTAAAAAGGAAGTAGTTCCCTTGAATGGTTTCTGACTGTATCTGGTTAAATGGCGCCGGGTTGCAGTCAAACGTCTTGACAATATTGCTTCCATTTGACACGGTAATCGACTGCTGACAGCTGGTGGAAGGATCGGACAGCTGCATGTGGAGAGTGTATAGCTCGGTGTTGGTCGAGCGGGACAAAACCTCTACGGAGACGCTACAGGAAGTGTCTGTAGCCAAGATGCTTGTTCCTGACTTGTAATCTCTGTTCCAGATGTATACTGGTAAACCGTCCCCACTACGATAGGAGCTAGGCAGGCATATTTCAAATATTCTGCTCTCTGAAAGCAGACATAGTGAAAATGCTTGTGTTGCTTGATGCAAAGTGTCTGATTATACAATTGCCAAAAACAAATATATATTAGCACTTCAACGAATAATTGTTCCATAGTTTCTATTCCAGGATGAGTATTATTGTTTGTTTGTTGATTGGTTGTCAATTTAAAATGCATATCGAAACATTAAGGAGATTTTTAGGCATTGTATTAGATTTTAGAGCGTTTTTTACTTAAAAACAACAAACAACAACATTTTGATGTATATTTGACAGACTATTATGGACAAACTCGTTGTGTTTTCTTAAATGATGACAGTATGGATTTTATCAAATACTTCTTTAGTGCTTAAGGGCATTGTCTTTTTGTTTGTATTCAAAATACTTTTTCAGGGTGTATAACGATTACCTTACATTGTTTATGATAATTTAAAGTGTCGTTTGGATGTTAAATGCCTCATGGAACAGCAAGAAAACAATGGGTGATGTCAGTTTTCACTCAAATGCTTGTTTATGTTGCTTTATGAATGGTCTATATCTTACGTGGTATACACTGATAATTGATCGTGTTGAACGTAGAGACGGTCTCGTAACCTGAAGAACACGTCGTACTTGCTACGGCGTCTGCAATGGACACAATGCCGTCTGACCTTCCGAGGAAAGCTTCAATAGCCGTTGTGTCATTTTGCGCCGATTCGAGGCAATCTGTCGTACTGTTATAGGTACAGCAACTTCCAGTTGCGTTTTTACAGCCTAACGATGCTCCTTTATAACCATAGGTCATCCCAGTGATTGCTATTACAGTGTTACTGCCACATGTTATGGTGTGTTGTCCATTTGCACATACGGTGTTGGTAAATTCTGGACTCACGGGTAAAATTACACTGTGTATACCTGTAATGAAATGTCATGATTACATTTTCATGCCACAATATTTAAATACAAATATGCCAGGGCTGCCGATTACCACACTGCATACAGCCAAGCGTTATGACGTTACAAGTAAGTCAGAAAATCCGCCATACTCTAGATTGCATTAAATAGACTAATACGGCAAAAACGTTCATCCCTCTATTATTCAGCAGTTGTACTGTCCTTACCACAAGGCGATCTCGTCAGGAAGGCCAAATTTACCTTCAGTTGTATTCATTTAAAATCAGTGAGCAATCGCTCAAAATATTATGAATGCAATCTCGAAATTCAATAAGAATTTTAACTACTCGCAAATGTCTCTGTCTAGGATATTTGCCAACCCAGGTTTAATATCAATTTATAAAAGCAGAAAAAAAAGAAAATGAATTCCCCGCTGAGGTAAATTAAATACATTTCATTTAGCTGGTAATAAAACACACTTCAAAAATATTTACACATAAAAATATCGGTTAGTTAGTTCACATGGCGTGCGTCAAAGAAATATTTAGATTTGTTGACCACGAGATAATTGTTCTCGGGTACAAACTGTTTTTGCGCATTGCACCAGGTACTTGATTCATAGGTACTGCTTTCTCCCGAATCCATAGACAGTCGAGAAAAACTAATTTTATATGACAAAACTTGTTTCTCAATTGGATTTTTTTATAAACAACAACAAACTTAATTTTATTAACAAATTCACAATTGTCTGGCTGACATCAACCAGCATCAGGTTATGCGGATTTAAAAAATGTATACCGGACCTGGAAGCGCAATCGGTAGAGTGTCGGCCCCAGGTAGGGGAAGCCACGGGTTCGATCCAAGGTCGCGACATACCAGGCGTTCAAATAGTAGTAATATAGCTCCCTTGTCAACGCTCAATGATAAGGGTAGTTCTAAGACTGGTTGTTGCGCTGTTAGTATAATGTGACCGGGTATGGTATCATACCAGGTGTTCATGGCATGCTATACACAGTGCTTCAAGCTGAAACCGCCTCCAAATAACTGCATTACTGTTGGTGGAACAATAAATCCAATAAACATAAACATAAATTGAACACTGTTATGTTCTGTTTTCCTTGCGTAAAAGGGATTTATGTCTTTTAATTTGTTGAGATTTTTTTTGGCCACATGGCCAGGACCTTGCCGTGGTCCTGTCGGGCGTTCTATGGCCCCCCAGGCATCCATCAGTAAATCTTGTAATTACATTCAAATTACTCCATGTTCCGATGTGGTCTTGGTTTAACCATTAAGTGTTAATGCTTTGTATTATTTAGGTAACCGGAGTGCCCTATAAAGTAGAAAAAAACGCGCACCACCAAAAATGCTACGTGACACTTTGGTATAATCATTATGCATGCAAATGCCGACTTGTGCGTCAGTATAAATAGCTTACCTTGATAAGTATAAATTTGGTTTGCAATGAAGCACCAATATCACTATTACCAATACAAACGCTCCTAACCCAGGTTATGACAACTTTTAGTGTTTTTAAACATGTGTCATACCAATGTCTATAAATGTTATACTTGTTATGATATTAGTTGTGTTACGCAAATACAAATGACAACATGTGTATTAAACCATAAGAAGTATTGGTAATGGCTGTAATAGTCCTAACAAAATTTAAATTGATAAAACGCTCATATGGAATACTTCTTATTTTAAAGTACGGTAAATTATATACCTGAAACATCAAAAGAAATAAGTATCCAGAGTTGTGCCCAAGAGATCCTTTTATGAGCCATGTTAACGTTTCACAGACAAGAAAACTTCTGCACCACGAATAAACATTTCGCCGTGTTAACGCAAACAAACCAGAAGAACGCAATGTGCATTCAACATAGAATTGAAGATTGAATTGATTATGCAGTACTAACCTATCCATAGAATTGCCGTGTGTATTTGTCAATGCTCAAAATACAAGTGCAGCTGGGTGATATGGACAAATGTGTAAGCGGTCCGGTTAGCTCGGTCGGTAGAGCATTCGCCCTGTTAGCGAAAGGTCCCGGGTTCGTGTCCTACACTGGGTGCACACTTTTCACCATGTCTTAGTATTACGCGTAACCTACATGACAGGCATTCGTAAGTGAAACTGCGTGATAGGGATAGAATGTGTAAACAGCCACGAACTGGCAATCTTTTTCTCCCTGAGTAACAAAAGTATGACTGAAAAACAAATAAATTCCATGTTTGACTTGAATCATTTAGAGACGGAGTACTACATTTTGTAGCTGTATTGACAAAATAACTTTTAACGATTGATCTCTGCTATTTTAGTCACTTTTCCCTTTGAATTTTGTATTTGCATGCGGTTAATCGATCTTTGTCAACATACTTAAATGGAGCTTTCATGGCATGAAGTAGGACCTATAGCCAATGTTACTTGTAAAACACTGGTAATGTTCAATAAAACATTTATTTTCTCGGGAAGGTACTGGTTAACCAGTTAATCGGTAGACCTCTTTACATGTACAATGTACATTTAAGTACTTAAAGTATATAAATATTTTTGAATAACATTTATGATTGTTCACACGTGAGCGTCTATCGAAATTGTTTATATGCAAATTGTCAGCGATTGATAGCACGATGTGGGAGATTATGTCTCTAGGGAGTAATAAACTGTTACAGCACATGGCAACATGCGTAACATAGCCGTTTATATCTCCTTCATGAAAATCCAAACGTAACTTCTATTGTTTTAGTGTTCCTTCTGTAACACCATCCGGTTCAGTAGAGTATTCCAAATCAATAAATTTCTTGTTAGTAAAACACACAATGTTCATCCTACACAGCCTGTTTACATTTATTGCCACGATGTCAGATGATAAAGCAAACAGTTACATGAATGCCTTCCAAAACATTCGATCAGAATAATACTCCCTTGCTATGATGTTTTAGAAGGAATAAATCTGATGAAATATAAATATTGTGTATTGAGACGTACATGTATTATTAGCAGGCGTTATTGAGATGTGAAGCGAAATGTTAAACTGAGCACTTACCATACTTATTATTAACTGTTATAATGTAATAAATAGGTTCAAACACAGACGCCCTGGGGACTGACTGTTCTCAATCAATAATCAGAAATCGGTTTTTGGTAACTTTGTTAAACTTTCAAGTGAATTAAGGTAGGACAATAATATACTGAGTTTGAACGTTCCATACAGTTATTAAATTCGTCAACACTTATTCACTGTGATTTGTCTCCAGTTCTCATTGGCACTAGTTTTCAAACGTTAGATTGAGACAGTGAGACGATACGAAATACCTACAAAGTATTTCGGTATACCTGTAGTAGACCATGCGCAATCGATGAATTCTATTTCTAATAGCATTTTATTTAATGCGTTCGCCCCATTCCTCCAATCACTGATTGATATTCCTTCTCGACGTTGTTCATCCATTGATTTGTATTTCATTTATATTTGCAGTACACATTAGAGTCTCTTAAGCATCAAGTATAAAGATGTTACAATTATAATGTTGATATTAGAAACATGCGTAAACATAATCGATGCGGATTAGTTTTCAAGGAAAGGAAGGACATTATTTAACTATCAAATTCCCAAAAGGTTGGATGTTCACACAAGAAAAAGTAATGCCACCCAGAGGAATAAGTCAAGGTTGGAATTAACTTGTCATTGGTGAAGAGTCCGTTATACATGTATTACCTTTTGTGGGGTTTCACATATATTCTGTCAAATATATTCTTACATGAATACATAGGGTTTCCACATTTTAGAGATTTGAAGCAGTCCTTAAATAAACGGTTATTTCTAAGTCGATCGTATGTTTATAACGACATAATGCAAAAATTGTTGACCTTGTAATAAACATACCTGTAATTAACTAAACATTTTCATCAAACGGATGCTTAACGAATTTATATCTTTTAAAGATATAAAACAGGGTTTTTTGTTGTTGTATAATTGCAAACCTATGATGAGTGGGATTCCTTAGTCAATAACAAGGCTTCTATTTTAAGGGTTTCCTTTTATGGAATGCTCCTTTGCATGTAATACATAAAAATCTAAAATTCATGTTGACAGAAATGAGAAGCATATATGTTTTCGTGGGCCTAATGTCGTTCGAAATGAAACATATGGTCATTAATGTTGATAAATATTACAGAAGTTAATAAACTTTGAGATACCTACACTTGATTGGTATGCTTTCTTCAAATTAATATTTAAAATGTCATATTTCCTGGTTCTTTACAACATTATAAGCAAACTAGAAATGACTTTCAAGTACCACTTACCCTTCTTACTGAAAGGTAGCCACTGACTTACAGCAAGCGTTCGTATTTTCAGTCAATTAGAACTAGAACTTTTCAGGAAAAAAACGCTAAATGTAACACAGTGAGAAAACATAGAGCGGACATAAAGTGTCTTGTTTCTTACAAGTAGATTGGCATCCATCCAAGATGTTGCCACATCTTTAACACTCGATATTGCCATGTCGTTAATAATGTAGACTGAGAGTAGAAGCTGATCTATAAACTTGCCATATTGAATGTATAATCTAGTAAGATTTCTTTATACTCATAATGATTGTATAATCTTGTTACACGTAGACAAGGTGACTATTGCAAAATGTAATTATATCTTGTATAAAATATTGTATAATGTAGTTTCACATACTATATAATACACGTCGACTTACGGTACAATGACGTTAGATGTATTTTATCATGTATATGTTTTATTTATTTATACTTAGTGTATAATGTATTTAGACTTATTGTATAATATAGTTAAACGTATTGCATTGTGTTATACGGCTAATTGATGTATCTTATAATTGTAATAGATATAGTTATATTTAGTAGCACTAAAGTCAAACGCGATCGAGCGATAATTTTCTGATAATAATATAATTTCCTTCTCCCTTACATAATTTTTCAGCTGTTTAATTTGTAATTACAGGTTAAATACAACATCAAGTTAAAAAGTGAATAATTGTTAAAATCTACAGCGTGAACATATTATTCAACTAACGAGTGTCATTTATGTACATAGTACACACATGTATATAGAACATACATTGTCATTTATCAAACCACATTTTACTATATGTAATTTGCAATTGTAATTTCCTTAAACAGGTTTTACTATATTGACTGGTTTTGCTATCAATACAAAACATAAAACAAATCACAGAAATGTTCTAAATTAACAACTAAAACGGTTGTTCCTGTCCACGAGTACATTGTGTAAAATATTTAGCATCATAATATATGCAAAACACGATGTTTTCAATTTAAATACAAACGTTTTTCCTGAAAAATAATTGATAACAATACTGACAGCACATATGTTTATATATATAAACATAGATCATACTAACAACAAAATCAGATATTTTAATACCTTATATAACGTTACATGTATATATCTAATACCAAATAAAATATACTGATTCTAAGAAACAACAATTATATACCAAAAATGGTATATTCTCATTGAAATGTTCCGAATAATATTTACTCTAGGCTAACTGCGTCATAACGTATTTTGCTATTTTTGAAAACAATTCACAGAAAGTATAGGATGATAAGTTCCATAATGAAATGTTTAATCGAACGCACAGACGTTGCTTTGATCGGAGGAACACTTAAATTTAGTCATTATGTTTTAATTGTTGCACGTTGTACATGTATGCACAGAATTGCTGTACGATTTATTTCTGTCCACACCTGGCAGCATATTTTGTATAAATATAAATTTAGTCATGCTGTTCTTGTCTAATGGTTGCACGTCTAATGTTTGTGCGCAGATGGCTATACGAATTTTGCCATAAATTGTCAGTTTATCTAAATAGTATTGTTTACGTTCATTCATTATTTATTTGATGATACTAACAGATGTTATGTTTGGTTTCAGTTCGTCGTCTGCACTTGTTTCAGCTTCACCGTTGTCAGTGTGTATCTCAGAGGATTCGTTAATGTTGGTGTGTGTTGTCAAAGATTTTTCTGTGGCGGTGTTGATAGGCCCTTCATCATGCTCTTGAGTGTGCAGTGAATTTGGTGTCTCACTGATTTGCTCATCAATTGTCTCATACGGAGGTTCATCTATCTGCTGGAGATCCAAGTACGAGTGTTTTGTCGTAACGTCTTCTCTGGCACAATGACAACATCTAGAGAAAGCCTAAAACAATTTTTTCAAAGACATAATTTTCCTGTTAATGGTAATTATTTTTATTGATTTGATAATCGATATAACGATAATAACGTACACCATCTTTAAGATCAAGTGCTATATAAAATTAAATGGAGAATAGCAACATTAATATTGTGCGTTTAGGTTAAGAGCTAGATATTCTTTTTTGTCTCAAATACATGTTATTGATACATGGTTGTAACCCAAGGACTATATCATTACAATGGTCACAGTCGCTAGTTCAAAGTTTTGCAATTTTTAATGACTTTATCAGCATCTAAAAATGTCAGTAAATCTTGAACAGAGACCGTGGACAATTGAATAACGTACAAAAGCAGTCTAATCTGTGCAAGCATAATAAATGACAATGTCTCATGATAAAGATTATTGTGCATGTACAAGGGTCTAACTAGTGTATATACTCTGCTGGTCTAACTATTGTATATACTCTGCGGGTCTTACTAGTGTATATACGCTGCGGGTCTTACTAGTTTATATACTCTGCAGGTCTGACTAGTGTATATACTCTGCGGGTCTTACTAGTGTATATACTCTGCGGGTCTAACTAGTGTATATACTCTGCGGGTTTAACTAGTGTATATACTCTGCGGGTCTAACTAGTGTATATACTCTGCGGGTCTAACTAGTGTATATACTTTGCGGGTCTAACTAGTGTATATACTCTGCGGGTCTAACTAGTGTATTATACTCTGCGGGTTTAACTAGTGTATATACTCTGCGGGTCTAACTAGTGTATATACTCTGCGGGTCTAACTAGTGTATATACTTTGCGGGTCTAACTAGTGTATATACTCTGCGGGTCTGACTAGTGTGTATACTCTGCGGGTCTAACTAGTGTATATACTCTGCGGGTCTAATTAGTGTATATACTCTGCGGGTCTAACTAGTGTATATACTCTGCGGGTCTAACTAGTGTATATATTCTGCGGGTCTATCTAGCGTATACACTCAGCGTGTCTAACTAGTGTATATACTCTGCGGGTCTATTAGTGTATATACTCTGCGGGTCTAACTAGTGTTTATACTCTGCGGGTCTAATTAGTGTATATACTCTGCGGGTCTAACTAGTGTATATACTCTGCGGGTCTAACTAGTGTATATATTCTGCGGGTCTATCTAGTGTATACACTCAGCGTGTCTAACTAGTGTATATACTCTGCGGGTCTAATTAGTGTATATACTCTGCGGGTCTAACTA
>CM017556.1:43494821-43579821 GCA_007844125.1 Sinonovacula constricta
TGTGACATAAAGTTTAATATGCCATTTTACAATCAAAGACATTTTAACCAACAGCCTGCTTTTAATTAAACGTCTCACGTCAAATATTTGAAGATAAAATAATTAATCAACCTTGATTCTAAATAAGTTGATTTCACTTTAAACTTTTAAATAAGGATCTGTCAAATTGTTTGTCATTGTAACGCGGATTTTCTCATTCAAAAGATTACATTAAGTGTTTAAAACTGACATTTAAAAAGGCATATAAATAAAAAGTGTTTACAAGTGTTCTCTAAAGGCCGCCAATGTATTTAAATTCCATGTATAGATATGCAAATATTGCTTGATTTGCTCAAATGAATACCAAATAAATTAACAAAAGATGTTTGTTTATTGAGATGTATAGTAGTGAGAGAGTCCGAGAAGTTGGGGGGAGGGCTGAGAGGGGGAAGGTGGGGGGGGGGGGGGAGGGAGCGGGATATATAATGAGAGAAAAGGTTATAGAGAAATGGAATAGATAAAAGGAGGCCATGCAACGAACACACGTTGTAAAACATGTATTAATGTATTTATTTTATCTTATCTATTTGTAGTTATTAGCTGACCTGTGGTGCGCCGGTGGTTCTACCCAGACATCTGTCTTCCTCCATCAGAATAGCTAAACGTCGCTATAATCATCATAACTGGACGATGCGATGTATTTCAAAAACAAAAGCAAGGTTTCAAACTTCCATTAGATACCAACATCTATTGACCAGTGTAAAGATATAAATCAGTGGTTCTATGGTGTAATGTTTAGCACTCTGGACTTTGAATCCAGCGATCCGAGTTCAAATCTCGGTAGAACCTATGATTCTTTTTTGGTCCTTTTTAATTAATTGGATGTCGTCTTCAGTATATTGAAAGCCACGTCTTTGTAAGGTGTTTCAATATATTGTCATATTTTACAACTCTACCTACTTGGCATTGATGAGGTAATTTTCTACTCGCAGTGAAGCGAACAGGACATTTATTGTAGGACGACGTCAAATGGTAACGTCATTAGTTGCATGGCGACATTATTACAGACAAGACCGGCCAGTAAGGAAGACGTGTTCCACAGGGATGGTGCGTGGGGGGAGGGGGGGGGGGCGTGGAGTGTGGGGGAGATGGGGCAATGCATACCCCTCCTGCATCCCCTCACCAACCAGGTAAAAGAGTAGAGTTGTGAAAACACATACATGTGTTGCAGTCTGTTTACTAGTCCCTTACTCCCTCTCTCTCTCTCTCTCTCTCTCTCTCTCTCTCTCTCTCTCTCTCTCTCTCTCTCTCTCTCTCTCTCTCTCTCTCTGTGTTTGTACGTGTGTCTTACATGTCTTACATGCACCGCTGTTTGTTAAGGTTCACAAGGATTAAATTAGCATAAAGAAAGTAAATACAAAAATTTTACAAAGGAAAAGCAAAATCTCTCAATGCCTAATGAATACAAGGCGCGTTCAATATATAACTAATTTGTACACCTTAATCGTATTTAAATAATCACCCAACACCCTTCTTAGAAGCTTTTCAGATTTTAAAAGAATGAACAATTTGAGAGTTTTAACTAGTTACACTGTATAAAAATTGTGACAGTGTTTAAAAATCGTATTTTCTTAGATATTAGTATGATTTTCTGCACACTTTTCCAAAACATGGGTCATATATCGTTGCATGCATTTGTTATAGGCAAAATATCGGATACCATCTTTAGTGGTATTTACTTTTTATATTTTATATGCATTTACTTTTTTATAGTTACTTTTTATATTTATCAATAACCTGCCTATCTGTTTAAAAATGCTCAAGTATATTTAAAGAGATGGATTCATCAAAGATGCGCGGCTCCCTGCTGTAGATGTTGGTAGTATTGACGAGTTACGACACTTTTTTTACACATACTAAATCCTATCGTATTAGACAAGATATGCTTTTATGTGCATCTTGGAGTTCTACGCGTTTTCAAATATAAAACACGCTTATTAAAGATATGTTGTAAAACTGGGAAAATAAGAACACTCTTATCGCCTGATATTAGATTCGGTTGTAAAATTCACGAAGATAATTCATGAACTGTAGACCATGTACACACCCAAAGGGAGGTTACGCAGTCAGTCTGAATAATAAGAGTACTTTCCCGTTATTTACGAAAACTATTTATTTTATTTGTTTGAATATGTGAATAGATAGAACGTGGTCGATGATGAAAAGTGGTTCTTTGGTGTAATGGTCAGCACTCTTGACATTGAATCCAGAGATCCGAGTTCAAATCTCGGTAGAATCTAAAAACCTTTTACTTTGGCATACAAATCATCAGGAGTTTGCACCATCCATGTAATGGTATAGTCATATAAGGGTTATTTATTAAATTATTTACTTGGAACATTTCTCATTTATTTCTAAAATAGGGACACGCCCTTTTTCGTTGGTCTTATTTTGTATGGTTTATTTCCCTACAAATATGTGCCGAATGTAATAATTCTGAAACCTATACATATCTTTATCTCTTTCTCCTTCCACACTCTCTCCTGGTTCTCTCTCACACACTCTCTTTAAGTCACAGCATCTCTCTTTCTCTCACCATCTCTCTCTTACTCATTAACTCACCCCTCCCTCGTTCCCTCTCCCTCTCCCTTGTCTTGTTCTTCGTCACTCTAGCTCTCCCTCCATTTAACTCGCTCTAATATATTTGTACTCTCTCTCTCTCTCTCTTTCTCTCTCTCTCTCTCTCTGTGTCTCTCTGTGTCTCTCTCTGTGGTCTCTCTCTCTGTCTCTCTGTCCCTATCTCTATCTATGTCTCTGTCTGTCTCTCTCTGTGTCTCACTGTCTGTCTCTCTGTCTCTCTGTGTGTCTTTCTGTGTCTTTCCGTCCGTCTCTCTGTCTCTCTGTCTCTCTCTTTGTCTGTCTGTCTGTCTGTCTGTCTCTCTCTTTCTCTCTCTCTCTCTCTCTTTCTCTCTCTCTCTCTCTCTCTCTCTCTCTCTCTCTCTCTCTCTCTCTCTCTCTCTCTCTCTCTCTCTCTCTCTCTCTCTCTCTCTCTGAACAGGCGACATAATCTACAAAAGTTAAGAAAGCCGATGATATCATTGCGGCGGAAAACATGAATGACATTGTGGGAAATACCTTCAGCTGAATAGCGACGTTAGCGCGGACAGCAGAGCAAACCTTTCAATCCATCATTATTTTTTTTATTTCTCTCTATTAAATACATGCAAATAACAACATGGATCGTTATATATTTCTTATATAATGATTGTGAAAAGAGTCTCCGAGAGTCACCGAGAGTTTAGACGCCGTTGTACACCTAGTAGAACCAGGTATATTAACGTTTCCGCACAGCCTTACTTGAAGAATCTATTCTTAGCAGATATTTCGCTTTAGCTCGAACTTAGATAACTCAGTATAAATATAGAGAACAATGCCTTAAATACTTTGCTGTTGTATGACGAGACGAATACTGCTTATATCTGGTAAATGATTTGTTTGTTGTCAGGTTGTGGTGAAATAAAAGTAGTGTTTTTGTGTCTACGTAGAAATCTATATAAAAAAGAAAGGTTCTACCGAGATTTGAACTCGGATCGCTGGATTCAAAGTCCAGAGTGCTAACCATTACACCATAGAACCGTTAATGCTGCAACTAGACAAAATATAGATGGAGAACGTTGGAAGTAAAAACAACAGAACGGACAATATCAAGATGGGCCTTGTATTTATCATTAAAATGAGAAAAATCATTTGCGTTTGACTATTTTTATTTATTCTAAAAAAGCTCACACCCAAATTTTCGGCTAATTGCCTTTTCAATGGTGATATACAAACAATTACTCTCTTTACATATTTGCAAACGTTCAGGGGCGCTGTCATTTCCATGTGCAGTATTATATTTAACCATTTGATTACGAATGTATTTAAATAGTTCATGACTTTTGCATGTAATGGTTATTGACATTAATTTTTTATATGCCTTTTTGCAGAAAATTTGAGTGTGAGCAGAAAAATAGATTCTACAGTTACCTATGGAACAATGGGGTCCTACCGATATCCACAGTTATCTCCCTTGCGAAGTCAGTTTAGAGTGATTTCCCTTTGGTATTGGGTAGTTCCAGTTTGTTGAGAAAAACGACGATCAGATAAGATATCGAGATTTATCCCTGTGTTCTTAAAGTAATTTCAAGGTTCGCTCTATATTCAACGTAGGAAACTGATGCAGAACAGCAGTACAGCCAAAGCTTAGAAGGAAATTATGTATGATAGAGTAAAACTGTTAAAGTCGGAACAGTTTCTCAAGAAACTGTATGGGTGGGGTAAAATAAGTTGGTACTTAATCTCGACAGATCGTCTCGTAATACTGGCGTGTTGCGATTAATTTCGCTATTTTTTTGTCTTTTTTTTCGTCATTGATGAGCTGCAGATAATTTGTGTAAGCTTTTAATGTAAATGTGCTGGAAGTGAAGTTGTAATTGGAGCAATTCGACTATAGTAATGCATTTTTATACTAGTCATAATTGAAATTAAAAGTGTGGCATGTAGGGAGTTGGCAACATATGCAACCTATTTTGGTGTGTGTATTTTTTGCTCTTTTTTCCTATTTTCATTAACTCATTGAGCCCTACAGCCAATTAACCAGTCATCCCCTAGAGGCATTTCTCCAGTCATCCCCTACACCTGGTGGGGGTCTTATCTGCCCCTCATGTCTGGTGACACATCTGGTGTGGATTACCGGTCTGTGTAAGATATTGGGGGTGGGTGTATACACAACACAATAAACATGTCATTTTTGATATACTCTAAAAGTTAATTTTCACATACTTGCAGCACAGAAAGTGCTTAACACAACCGTGTAATTTTTAACACTGTAAAAAAAGAAATACTTCAGAAAAGAAAGAAAATGACTGAAATCTGAAGAACAAGTAAGATTAATAATATCAAAATTAACACATTTGAAATAATTAAAATTGCTTTACACAACCGTGTAATTTTTAACACTGTAAGAAAAGAAATATTTCAGAAAAGAAGGAAAATGACTGAAATCTGAAGAACAAGTAAGATTATTAATATCAAAATTAACACATTTCAAATAATTAAAATAAGATATAATTGACCTCATCAAGTTTTCTTGTGTTTATAACGTAAATAACACTGATTTATTTTAAAAAATTATATAATGAGTAACTTTAAAAAAGTCGGCCGTCTTTGATTGAAAGTTGCGATTTACCGGTAGTTTGAAAAATTAACGCTCTTAAACTTCATATTTGATTGAAAACTTCCGCTATTTCCAAGCGTTAGCTTTTGTCTTTTGATCTGTTGATATTTGCAATTATATTATAATTGGATCTGACACAGGTAATTCCACATATCCGCCGATACATGTGCGTATAAATAGGAATTTTAAAGCTAACAGTAAGGCACATCGCCGTTTTTCTTTCTCGTTTCATGTCTCGACATAATTAATTCATTGTGTTTACATCCGGGTTACATGAAATTCCAATACACATATTTCAGGCCATAACACCTTACATGTGACCACGCTTTTTCCTAATCCACAGCTATTTTCAACATAAAATCGGCGTACTCTCAATATAGTGTACTGTATATAACCGAAACCGGAACTACCCAAAAGAAGCGCCACCTCGTTCAAGGGAGGTAAATACGTAGCGAAATCAGGGATAACTCCGTATATCGGTAGGACCCCATTGACATGAAAGAAAATACATTTTGCCCAAAAGCGTTTTAAAAGAAATAACAACATGGGTATGTTGTGATAATAAGTTGTTCTGTGCAACATTTGGTCAAATTGTTAACATTACAGAAAATCAAAAGAATGTACTGAAGCGCCGAAATAGGTTCATAAAGTTCAGTAAAACTTTACTATATATTTACGGATTAACCCTCCGAAACACAGTTTTCATGCTATTTAAATAGGCCAACTCAATAACCTGCTTATTCTTTAAATGAATACCTCGGACATCTCTTTTAACAAAGATTGTAGAGGCATTCCGAACGTTTTGTAAGCATAACAAACATACATTGTGCTACCTATACTGGCCTAGTGATAAGATCGTCCGAATGTCATACCTCAGGGTCTACGTTCAAACCCTGTGCTTTGTATTATATTTAATTTTTTGTTGTTGTTTGTTGTTTTTGTGTTGTTGTTGTTGTTGTTTTGTTGTTGTTGTTATAAACTAACGTGCTTTTCCCCTAGATATGCTACAATTTATATGTTCCACGCCAACATTTTCTCGTGCCTGTTTGGTAATATTGAGAACTTGAGAACATAATATTTAATTAAGACATTAATCCTAATCTATAGCTTGCTGTTAAAGTGCAATACGAAGTTTTCTGCCAGAGGATCATTTGTAATCGCTTTTAAATTTCATTTAATGATTACGCTGGCATCTGGCAAGTTAATGCTTATACGTCAGCCTGATTCAGAACAATTTTTTGTATGGGCTGTCGTAATTTGGGGTTTTAACTGAGCAATTTAATGACAAAATCGTCATAACAATTATATTATTCCAATTTAAAAATGAGGAGACCGCAGACGAGTATATATATTTTATTTCCCCCCTGTAATAAAGAGCCTACTTCTGCATTTATCTGCGGTCTGACTCCACCAGTCACGTTAATGACTTTAATTGCGATGTTTATTTTGTTTATTGGGTTTATCGTCCCACCAACAGTATTTCAGTTATCTGGAGACGGTGTCCACTTGAAGAATATATAGTGCTGCCTTCACTGTGTATAGCATGCCGATAACACCTGGCATGATACCACAACCAGTCACATTATCCTGACACCGGGCCAACCAGTCGTGGAACTACCCTTATATTTGCTTGAGCGTTAGCAAGGGAGCTATACCACTACCAATTTTTAACGACTTTGGTATGTCGCGGCCCGGGATCGAACCCGGGGCCTCCCGTACCTGGAGCCGACGCTCTACCGATTGCGCTACCAGGTAAAAGATTGTTAAGCCTGTTGAACGCGGACAGTTCTGTGTGTGATCACAGGACAGCGTCTTAGCACGCTCGACCACCTGGGCCGCCAATTGCGATGTACTTCAATAACAAAAACCAAAGAAATCTAAACTTATGCTAAAACACATAATTCGTATGTGAGTCATTTCTTGGCGGAATTTGTGGGGAACGCATGCCACTGCTTTTTAACTTGCTTTTTTCTGCTTCTCTGCTTATTTGTAACGAGACATGTAAAGTTAGCTCCGGATGGTGATAATGGTTGAACTTGAGTTTTATTAATGTCTTTTCTGATTTTTAAATTGTCAATAATTAAAAAAATGACATTGCTTTAATGATTAACATTGATGAGCAATGAAAGCCAGTTTTGTCAAAAACAACCAACAATAAAGACAATATGAATTTCTAACTTTTCGTTGTATCTGAATTAAAATTGAATTGTATTTAAATTAAAACATATTAACGCTACATGTAACATGTGAAAAAGTAATGCGAGGAATCTATTATGAATTGTGTTTGTTTTTGAAATTCATTGCAGCGAACATTCATGATTATTATAGCAACGTCCGGGTTTTTTTGTTGTTTTTTGGGGTTTTTTTTTGTTTTGTTTTTTTTTGGTGGAGGAAGACCCCGACATGGTGAAAGCCTGGTGGAGGAAGACCCCCGACATGGTGAAAGTCTGGTGGAGGAAGACCCCCGACACGGTGAAAGCCTGGTGGAGAAAAACACCCGACATGGTGAAAGTCTAGTGGAGGAAGACCCCCCGACATGGTGAAAGCCTGGTGGAGGAAGACCCCGACTTGGTGAAAGCCTGGTGGAGAAAGACCCCCGACATGGTGAAAGTTTGGTGAAGGACGACCCCCGACATGGTGAAAGTCTGGTGAAGGACGACCCCCCGACATAGTGAAAGCCTGGTGGAGGAAGACCCCCCGACTTGATGAAAGCCTGGTGGAGGAAGACCCCCGACATGGTGAAAGTCTGGTGGAGGAAGACCCCCGAAATGGTGAAAGCCTGGTGGAGGAAAACCCCCGACATGGTGAAAGTCTGGTGAAGGACGACCCCCGACAAGGTGAAAGTCTGGTGGAGGAAGACCCCCGACATGGTGAAAGTCTGGTGGAGGAAAACCCCCGACATGGTGAAAGCCTGGTGGAGGAAAACCCCCGACATGGGGAAAGTCTGGTGGAGGACGGCCCCCGACATGGTGAAAGCCTGGTGGAGGAAGACCCCCGACATGGTGAAAGCCTGGTGGAGGACCACCCCCCGACATAGTGAAAGCCTGGTGGAGGAAAACCCCCGACATGGTGAAAGTCTGGTGAAGGAAAACCCCCGACATGGGGAAAGTCTGGTGGAGGACGGCCCCCGACATGGTGAAAGCCTGGTGGAGGAAGACCCCCGACATGGTGAAAGTCTGGTGGAGAAAGACCCCCGACATGGTGAAAGCCTGGTGGAGAAAGACCCCCGACTTGGTGAAAGCCTGGTGGAGGACGACCCCCGACATAGTGAAAGCCTGGTGGAGGAAAACCCCCGACATGATGAAAGTCTGGTGAAGGAAGACCCCCGACATGGGGAAAGTCTGGTGGAGGACGGCCCCCGACATGGTGAAAGCCTGGTGGAGGAAGACCCCCGACATGGTGAAAGTCTGGTGGAGGAAGACCCCCGACATGGTGAAAGTCTGGTGAAGGACGACCCCCCGACATAGTGAAAGCCTGGTGGAGGAAGACCCCCGACTTGGTGAAAGCCTGGTGGAGGAAGACCCCCGACATGGTGAAAGTCTGGTGAAGGACGACCCCCGACATGGTGAAAGTCTGGTGGAGGAAGACCACCCGACGTGGTGAAAGTCTGTTGGAGGAAGACCCCCCGACATGGTGAAAGTCTGGTGGAGGAAGACCCCCGACATGGCGAAAGTCTGGTGGAGGAAGACCCCCGACATGGTGAAAGCCTGGTGGAGGACGACCCCCGACATGGTGAAAGCCTGGTGGAGGACGACTCCCGACATGGTAAAAGCCTGGTGGAGGAAGACCCCCGACATGATGAAAGTCTGGTGGAGGAAGACACCCGACATGGTGAAAGCCTGGTGGAGAAAGACCCCCGACATGGTGAAAGTCTGGTGGAGGAAGACCCCCGACATGGTGAAAGCCTGGTGGAGGACGACCCCCGACATGGTGAAAGCCTGGTGGAGAAAGACCCCCGACATGGTGAAAGCCTGGTGGAGAAAGACCCCCGACTTGGTGAAAGTCTGGAGGAGGAAGACCCCCGACATGGTGAAAGTCTGGTGGAGGACGACCCCCCGACATAGTGAAAGCCTGGTGGAGGAAAACCCCCGACATGGTGAAAGTCTGGTGAAGGAAGACCCCCGACATGGGGAAAGTCTGGTGGAGGACGGCCCCCGACATGGTGAAAGCCTGGTGGAGGAAGACCCCCGACATGGTGAAAGCCTGGTGGAAGAAGACCCCCGACATGGTGAAAGCCTATGCTGACAAAGAAGAAACAAATCGGCGACTCTGCAACTACGCCACGGGCGCCCACTCTTATGTTTTGTGGTGAGGCGCAATTCAAGAACAGTATTTTAGTCACCTGAGGACGGTGAACACATGGATCGCGATGTGATGGCATTTAGTATTTTAAGATGTCGTTCACGTCTATGCAGTCACATAATACTAATGAATGCTCTGCAAATCTGCGGTAATTACAACTTTGGAAAAGTAGTCACAATTTGGGACAATGAAAGCCGGTGTAAACAAACTGTCGTACATAGCTACTGTGTTACATAAACCACCTCTCCTTAAACAAGACAACGCCGTTTTCAATGTAGTGGACATTTGATTAGCAGAAAGGTTAAAACGAGAACCTAGACCGGTATAGGTTTCCTCTGTCACCCTGTGCTGGTTATATAACATGTGCTACAGGATGATGTATTAATACGTGTTCTAAATAGTAGCTAATGCATAAAGAAGTTCATTATGTTTTGCATTTTATAGTAACATTAAACAGTATGGACATAATATTGTGAACATTTGACGATTTTGTACAAGTGGAACTATTTCCTATCGCGCATGGAATAGTAAGACTCTGTTAGACCCGCTTCTTTTCCCTGAACGGTAACGCAACGACTAAAACTAATTAATGGCCAAATGGATAAGGGACTACTGGGCGAAAGCATGGGAGCTATACTATATCCATAATTAGCCATTCAGCACATTACAAAATGAATGCATGTAGTTAAACAGAATAAAGTTGTGAAGAGTATAGTTAGGGGCGATAGCCTTCAACCTCCACAAACAATAACTAGACATCGCCAATTTGACCATAATTGGGCCGGTGCGATGTAACGAAAAAAAAAAGCAAAAGCAAGTAAAGTTTAAAGTTTTGAATTCGACATTGTACTTAAATAAAAAAATTATGTTTTTATTGGAAACTGTTTGAAACTAGTTTTTAAGTACGCCGCCTAACATAAGAGATATTTTCGTATGCATCAACAAAGATTAAGTGGCAAAATGGATTAAAATACTTAAAGTCATACAACCGTTCAGAAAAAGTGTTAAAATATTACCATTTTTGTCGGCAATGCGAATTGAGCAATGAAAAGATTACACATTTTATCCGTGGTTTTTCAATATTACATATTCTCCAAAAATATGGGTAAGTTGAAATCTACCGTTTCTCTATCGAGAATCTCACCGATCTTTGTTTATAAACAATCGCCGAATAGGGTTCCGAAGTGTAACGCAAAACATTCGGGTCCGTTCGTAAGAAATCGTATTTTCCACACATTTGTGCGACGTCATCACTTTCTGTAGTAAACACAAACGTAACGAAAATGTCTTCAACGTCAAGTTCGGCTTCAAGTCAAGAAAGATTTCGGGGGAGAGGACGATCCAGGGGACCAAGAGGAGGACGGGTGAGAGCAGGAGTAAGATCACGAGTTGGACGATCCATAACTGTTCAAAGTCAAGATCGCGCGTCAGCAGCATTGGAGACAATCCGGTCAAGGAAAGATCGAATGAGGGTGAGTTTTCATATGATTCTTTTTTTTCCAAATTTTACCGATATTCACACTACTAACACATATGTTAACGATTTTTTAAATATTTTTTTTTCCCAAGTAAAATTCGAAAACATTTTAATTATAATAAAACGTAAACATAAGGGAACAGTAATGTATTAAAAGCTTAAATTGTTCAATTATATACAAAGGTTAATAAGGCCTTACCAAGCTATAACAATGTACATATAAAATAAGGATCAACAAAACGTCGCCGGAAGATTAGACTATGAACATATGACAGGTTCCTGCTATTGTGCAATTAATCCGCAAACGACGGCAGTTAGTTTTTTATAACCACAAATCATGCAGAAAAAAAGACACGCTCAAAATACAATTCAAGGAAATGTGCGTCGCCAAATGCCATATATAGTTTTCGTAATATAATAATTCTTATTTGCCGAATATGAGAAAAAACTATTTTCGCACTTTGACGAAAGACAACCCAGCTTAACAACTAAAGGAAATATAATAAGATTATGTTATATTTTATGTTTTAGTGGATATTAATTTAACCGCTTAAGGCACTAAATTGGTAATAAAATCACTTAGACTGAGAGCGTGCACTTATCCTACTGGCCAACATGAGTGTCTATCTGTATACTTCATGTCGTAATATTAGAGGATGTATATCTTCCAGTTGCTAACGATGAAACTAACAACTGAGAAAAACAGGCCTAAAGTTCACATGACTTCAAATGAAAGCTTAAGACATGTGAATATTCACAAAACATGTGTTAGTAGCCTTTATTAAACCTAACTCAATTTAAACTGCTTCAACGTCACTAAAGCCAACTCAACTCAACACAACTCAACCCAACACAGTCCAACTTAACCAACTTAACTCAATCCAACTCATTTTAAATCAACTCAATATAACCCAACTCTATCCGACACAATTCAAGGCAACACAATCCAACTCATCTAAATCCTAACTTATTCAATCCAACTTAAATCAATCAACCCAACTCAATCCAAACCAATTCAATCCAACTTAAATCAAGTCAACTTAACTGATCCCAACTCAGCCTAACTCAATCCAACTTAACACAAATAAACTCAACTCTTTTCATTCAAAATCTAACCCAACTCAATCAAAGGCAAGTCAATCCAACTCATCTCAATCCAGCTCAACTCAACCCAACCAAACTCAATCCAATTTGAATAAACTCAATTGAAACCCAACTCAACCCAACTCAACTCAACCCACCTCAACACATCTCACCTCAACCCAACTCAACACAAACCAACCCACCTTAACCAACTAAATCAACTCATCTCAACCCAGCTCAAATCAACCCAACTCAATCCAACCCATCTCCATTCCACCCGACTCAGCTCAACTCTGGACACTGTCGCAAGCGACAACGCCCAAAATCTACTGCTGAACAATGTAAATGCTACAATCCTACAATTGTTTTTTCATCGAGGCAAATTGGTCGGTTGTACAAATTATTCATAAAAACATGCATGTCGCCAAATGCCCGCTGCATGTGTTCAGCAATTATTATATCTTATTAGCTAAGCATAAGTTGATAAGTATTAAACAAACGGTGTAGATCCAGGTCAGCCAGCTTCCGCTGTGAGCTTTCTATTTCGGATCTACTTCTTTGCTGTCAATCTTCATCACCACCTCGTGTTAGTTGAAAGCATCAAAGAATATAGAATAAATGAATCACATTAAGGACTTTTAATCATCCACTGAGCATATTTTGGAGCAAACATACTTTCCTATTTCGACAGTTTTTTTTTTCATTCAGCTTAACACGTAAAGGGAATGACAACATTATTGTTATATTTACATTTTTATTCGACTTTATTTTAATGCCTCTGGCTTTAGAAAATTACTAATTAATAAGGCAATCAAATACAAGACTCTAATGACTTTACACGATTTGCCATTAGCAAATTAAAATAAAAGATAACTGTTAGTTGTGAAATACTTAATCTGACTTGTCATCATTTGTTTCATGTATTTTAGACACAATTGAATGTCCGCTGCATATAGTCTTTAAATCTGACAAAAACAAAAACAAAACAATGACAACAAAACATTTACTAATCGGTGACAGAATTTTACCGTCAAATTATCATTTTTTCAACACTCTTTACTTACAGTCATATATGGCTTCGGAATGGACCTTTTTCTGTCGCTAAATACTGTGTGTAAGCCATTATAATCTTGTAGTGCGAATGTTTAAATGTTTAAAACAAGTAAACTATAACGTTTGTTCTTCTCATTAAAAAAACAAACAAACAACAACAAACAAACAAACAAACAAACAAACAAACAAAACAACATTAACAACAACAAAAAACACAAACAAAAATAAACATACGTGTTCCAAACAAACAAAAACATCAAACAAAAAACAACACTAGTCGATAATAGCCGATAAGTTTATCGGGCAATTCCGTCCCCATTTTATGGGTTTTTTATTGACTAAATTGAGATAATGCTAATATCTATGAAAAAAAAAATCTGCATACAGATAAGCACCAAATTTGGTGATAAAATTCCAAACGATTTATGGCTTTAAAGAAAAAAATCATGATAGTATTGTTATTTCATTCAGGTTTAAAATGGCTAAGCCATTTAAGATACATGGTGATTGGTTCTAAAAATAGCTAACTATGTCTTGTAGTCACGGATGTGATTCGCCATTCTGAAACCATGTTTGTGGCGATTCAAGGTAAATTTACCCAAAAAAGGACATGCGCCAGCAGCTTTTAGCAAGTAATAAAAACAACACATATTGTGTACATTTTCTTCAGTTAAACAATGTTGGATAAGATAATGTCAGTAAAAGAAAACTAGTTAATTTTGTCTCTTGTAGTCCATGGATTCTATAATGATATACATGTAGATAGCATTCTAGATTTCAAATGCAGCCATTCGATTTCAAGTCTCTGGGATAATATTTAGAACAATTGTGCACTTTTCGTTGAAATTAGGAACAAAAATAATTAAAGGTGATATCAGAACGTGTGCCTCAGTCAGATACATAAAACAGTATCTTACCCTCTTGAAATTTCGGGCTTAATTTCTGCATAAATTTTATCTTTAGTCAATTCCCTCAATTGTAAATGTAAGCTGTTTTTTATATTTTACATAGTAATTTTACGTTTAATTGAACCATACCAGATGTACTCGCTTATAAATGTGTACGTACTAGCTCACAAGGGTCACCAGGCAACGCTCTTGACTCTCATGCAGTTTTTAATGAAGGCAGGTCCAGCATTGCCTCTCAGACATCCATGAACACTCCCACTGTGTCAGCCATTTCTCCTGGACTACAAACTGGGCTATAAGAACAGCAGACTCATGAACAGCAGACTCATGAACAGCAAACCCATGATCAGCAGACCCATGAACAGCAGACCCATGAACAACAGACCCATGAACAGCAGACGTATGAACAACATACTCATAAACAGCATACTCATAAACAGCAGACTTATGAAAAACATACTCATAAACAGCAGACTTATCAACAGCATACTTATGAACAGCATACTCATAAACAGCAGACTTATGAACATCAGACTCATAATCAGCAGACTCATGAACAGAAGACTCATCAACAACATACTCATCAACAGCAGACTTATAAACAGCAGACTCATCAACAGCAGACTCATGAACGGAAGACTCATAAACAACAGACTTATGAACAACATACTCATAAACAGCATACTCATAAACAGCAGACTTATGAAAAACATACTCATAAACAGCAGACTTATCAACAGCATACTTATGAACAGCATACTCATAAACAGCAGACTTATGAACATCAGACTCATAATCAGCAGACTCATGAACAGAAGACTCATCAACAACAGACTCATCAACAGCAGACTTATAAACAGCAGACTCATCAAGAGCAGACTCATGAACGGAAGACTCATAAACAACAGACTTATGAACAGCAGACTCATAAACAGCAGACTCATCAACAGCAGACTTATGAACAGCAGACTAATGAACAGAAGACACATGATCAGCAGACTTATGAACAGCAGACTCATAAACAGCAGACATATGAACAACAGACCCATGAACAGCAGACCCATGAACGGCAGACTTATGAACAGCAGACTTATGAACAGCAGACTCAAAAACAGCAGACTCATGAACGGCAGACCCATGAACAGCAGACTCATGAACAGCAGATTTAAAACAGTAGACTCATGAACGGCAGACTCATGAACAGCAGACTCGTGAACAGCAGATTCAAAAACTGCAGACTCATGAACAGCAGACTCATGAACAGCAGACCCATGAACAACAGACTCATGAACAGCAGACTCATAAACAGCAGACTCATAAACAGCAGACTCATAAACAGCAGACTCATGAACAGCAGATTCATAAACAGCAGACCCATGAACAGCAGATTATAAACAGCAGACTCATGGAAAGCAGACTCGTGAAAAGCAGACTCATAAATAGCAGACCCATGAACAACAGACTCATGAACAGCAGACCCATGAACAACACTCATGAACAGCAGACCCATAAACAGCAGACTCATAAACAGCAGACTCATGAACAGCAGACTCATAAACAGCAGATTCATGAACAGGGATTCATAAACAGCAGACCCATAAACAGCAGACTCATGAACAGCAGATTCATAAACAGCAGACTCAAGAGCAGCAGACTCATGAACAGCAGACCCTTGAACAGTTGACTCATGAACAGCAGACTCATGAACAGCAGACCCATGAACATCAGACTCATGAAAACAGACCCATGAACAGCAGACTTATGAACAGCAGACCCATAAACAACAGACTCATGAACAACAGACCCATGAACAGCAGACTTATGAACAGCAGATTCATAAACAGCAGACTCATGAACAACAGACCCATGAACAGCAGACTTATGAACAGCAGATTCATAAACACCAGACCCATGAATAGCAGATTCATAAATAGCAGACTCATGAACAGCAGACCCTTGAACAGTTGACTCATGAACAGCAGACTCATGAACAGCAGACCCATGAACATCAGACGCATGAACATCAGACTCATGAACAACAGACCTATGAACATCAGACTCATAAACAACAGACCCATGAACAGCAGACTTATGAACAGCAGACCCATGATCAGCCGACACATGAACAGCAGACCCATGAACAGCAGACCCATGAACAGCAGACGTATGAACAACATACTCATAAACAGCTTACTCATAAACAGCAGACTTATGAACAACATACTCATAAACAGCAGACTTATCAACAGCATACTTATGAACAGCATACTCATAAACAGCAGACTTATGAACATCAGACTCATAATCAGCAGACTCATGAACAGAAGACTCATCAACAACAGACTCATCAACAGTAGACTTATAAACAGCAGACTCATCAACAGCAGACTAATGAACAGCAGACTCATAAACAGCAGACTAATGAACAGAAGACTCATAATCAGCAGACTTATGAACAGCAGACTCATAAACAGCAGACTCATGAACGACAGACCCATGAACAGCAGACTCATGAACAGCAGATTTAAAACAGCAGACTCATGAACAGCAGACTCGTGAACAGCAGATTCAAAAACTGCAGACTCATTAACAGCAGACTCATGAACAGCAGACCCATGAACAACAGACTCATGAACAGCAGACTCATAAACAGCAAACTCATAAACAGCAGACACATAAACAGCAGACTCATGAACAGCAGACCCATAAACAGCAAACACATAAACATCAGACTCATAAACAGCAGACACATAAACAGCAGACCCATAAACAACAGACTCATGAACAGCAGACTCATAAACAGCAAACTCATAAACAGCAGACACATAAACAGCAGACCCATGAACAGCAGACTCATGAACAGCAGACCCATGAACAGCAGACTCATGAACAGCAGACCCATGAACAACAGACTCATGAACAGCAGACTCATAAACAGCAAACTCATAAACAGCAGACACATAAACAGCAGACTCATAAACAGCAGACTCATGAACAGCAGATTTAAAACAGCAGACTCATGAACAGCAGACTCGTGAACAGCAGATTCAAAAACTGCAGACTCATTAACAGCAGACTCATGAACAGCAGACCCATGAACAACAGACTCGTGAACAGCAGACTCATAAACAGCAAACTCATAAACAGCAGACATATAAACAGCAGACTCATGAACAGCAGACCCATAAACAGCAAACACATAAACATCAGACTCATAAACAGCAGACACATAAACAGCAGACCCATAAACAACAGACTCATGAACAGCAGACTCATAAACAGCAAACTCATAAACAGCAGACACATAAACAGCAGACCCATGAACAGCAGACTCATGAACAGCAGACCCATGAACAGCAGACTCATGAACAGCAGACCCATGAACAACAGACTCATGAACAGCAGACTCATAAACAGCAAACTCATAAACAGCAGACACATAAACAGCAGACTCATAAACAGCAGACTCATGAACAGCAGACTCGTGAACAGCAGATTCAAAAACTGCAGACTCATGAACAGCAGACTCATGAACAGCAGACCCATGAACAACAGACTCATGAACAGCAGACTCATAAACAGCAAACTCATAAACAGCAGACACATAAACAGCAGACTCATGAACAGCAGACCCATAAACAGCAAACACATAAACATCAGACTCATAAACAGCAGACACATAAACAGCAGACCCATGAACAACAGACTCATGAACAGCAGACTCATAAACAGCAAACTCATAAACAGCAGACACATAAACAGCAGACACATAAACAGCAGATTCATAAACAACAGATTCATAAATAGCAGACTTATGAACAGCAGACCCTTGAACAGTTGACTCATGAACAGCAGACTCATGAACAGCAGACCCATGAACATCAGACGCATGAACATCAGACTCATGAACAACAGACCTATGAACATCAGACTCATAAACAACAGACCCATGAACAGCAGACTTATGAACAGCAGACCCATAAACAGAAGACTTATGAACAGCAGACCCATGAACATCAGCCTCATGAACAACAGACCCATGAACAGCAGACTCATTAACAACAGACCCATGAACAGCAGACTTATGAACAGCAGACCCATGAACAGCAGACCCATAAACAGCAGGCCCATGAACAGCAGACTCATGAACAGCAGACTCATAAACAGCAGACTCATGAACAGCAGACTCGTGAACGGCAGACTTATGAACAGCAGACTCATAAACAGCAGACTCAAAAACAGCATACTTATCAGCATACTTATGAACAGCAGACCTATGAACAGCAGACTCATGAACAGCAGACTTATGAACAGCAGACTCATGAACAGACGACTCGGGACTCCACATCATCATTAAACAATTAAAATATGTTACATAAATGAGTTCACTATTAAGTTTTAGGTATTGCTTGGAATTTGATGTATAACGATAATAAATGATTCTTTTTCCGAACACTTGAATAACCCTTGTAAAATTAATTGTAGAATTTAGAGTTAATTCCCGTTTTAATAGACATGTATGTATTTAAAAATGAATTTTAATCTCCTTCAAATGCAGTTAGCTGAATATGAAAACCTTACAATCTTGAAGATCATAAACTACATTTCTCGTTAGAAACATTTATCTGGGAATACATTTTAGATGGCGACGAATGCCAACTCATGCATAGCTAAACACAAAAAATACGGGTGATTGATGGGTATGTAGCTTCATCGTAAAATACAATATAGTTTAATCAAAATATAATAAGGGTTGTTATATCGTATGATTGACGTCACAAGTCATGAAGGTCAAACGTACATTTTATATACGGTTGACGTCATAAGCCATGTAAGTCAAACGTACATTGTATAAATATCATATGGATGACGTCACGGTCATGAAGTTCAAACCATTTCATAAATATCACATTGGTGACGTCACAAGTCATGAAGTTGACGTCAAAAGTCATGAACGTCAAATGTGACCATTTCATAAATATTATATGGTTTATGTCACAAGTCATGAAGGTCAAGCGGAACTATTTTATAAATATCATATGGTTGACGTCACAAGTTATGATTGCCAAACGTATATTTCATAGACATTTTAAAATTTCGATCGAAAACACAATTATATTCGGTAATACCATCACCCGCTCTAGTCTATGATTAACATCTTTAATATTCAATAGATATGAACCAGCCGCAATAGCTCAATTGGTAGAGCGTCGGCTTGCGGATCGGGAGGTCGCGGGTTCAAACCCCGACCGGGTCAAACTAAAGACTTTAAAGTTGGTAGTAGTGGCTTCCCTTCTAACGCTCGACGCTAAGGGGACAGCATTACGCCTGACTCGTCGGTGTCAGTATAATCGACCGGCCGGGTTCAGTCCCTGGGCACCTCTTAAGTGCATCTTTGCTATAATGATAGAAATGTCGCTGCACAGTATCGGCAAAAATGCCGGCAAATCCAATACCATCCCTCTCAAAAGATATGAATAAACATGTCCTACATAATACTCCCTCGATGGATAAGTTCAGTAAACTGAATCTTAACTTCTAAACCATCATTAGAAGCATTATTCATGCTTCACACGTAATAATAGCATGTGTAGGAAATCATCAGCAGGAAATAAGATGATTGGATGTGTTAGTTCCACGTTCATTTCTAAGATAGTCTTCATGTGGAAATCAGATATTACTAACGAACAAAAAATCCAATAATTTCCAAAGAAATTCGAATGTATGCATTTGGTAAATTACATTCAGGGTTTCGGGTACATTAGGTCTGCCCAATGAAGAGCATTAAGAATAATACAGTTGTAACGTTAGTTCAAGTAGAAAAGAGTTCTCGTTCGGGGTCTTCAATCGGAGCCAATCAGCTATGTAAAAGTTACACTTTGCACGTTCCGGATAGGTTTTAAGATGCATATGATTGTGTTTCAAATAGATGTTTCTTTTGTTTATTGGGGAAATTGTGGCCTTCATAGCGATTGTTTCGTGGTGTATCATGATGATGAACCAACTGTGCCGCACCAATAAAGTGATGTGCCATTTACGTGTGCCCTAATTGTATATGTCGTGTCTATGTATGTGTTCTTTCTATCAATGGCAGCCGAATTGACTGTATTTTAACATTTTGAATTTATGCAATTTGACATTTGATTATAATTATATTAAATATGTGTTGCTAATTACGAGTTTGATTTCGATCTGGCAAGGTTGTGAACAGCTATGTATATCAAACTTTTATCTTAATTATTGCAGGATGTATATTATTTAAATTTGTTCAAATTAGTTGAATGCACAACGCAGAGACAATCCCTCATTATCTAACACGAGCTTCCACCTGCATACATATGAACGAATCAGTTCTATAGCTGACATATTCCTTACATGGATTTAATGAATTTTAAAATTCTGAATTTTCGTTAGAAGCATTAGCCTTCTTATGTATATTTTATCACTGTGTATGTAGAATCCTCACCAGACATATTGGAAGTTTTGGTGTTTAAGGACGATACGTTTGTCTGAAATATAAATCAATAATTAAGTAATGAATGATCATTTCTACAGCCAAAATATGTATTCGGTGACTATTGGCCATTTAGCTAATTGTCTAGAAGTGGTTGCCCTAGCTGTAGGTATTTCCCTTGAAGTAGTTGCCACCTGATGATAGCTGCCTGGAAAATTTTGCCACACCTGGAGATAGCTGTCTGGAAGTGGTGAACCCGCCTGGAGATAGCTGACTGGAAGTGGTGGCGACACCTGAAGTTAGCTGACTGGAAGTAGTGGCCCGTAAGATAGCTTTCTGGAAGTGATGGCTACACCTTGAGATAGCTGCATGGAAGAGGTGGCCACACCTAGAGAAAGCTGTCTGGAAGTGGTGGCCCCACCTGGAGATAGCTGCCTAAAAGTGGTGGTCATACCTGGAGATAGCTGCATGAAAGTGGTGGCTATACCTAGATATAGCTGCCTGGCAGTGATTGCCACACCTGGAGATAGCTGTTTGGAAGTGGTGGTCCCGCCTGGAGATAGCTGCCTGTAAGTGATGGCTACACCTGGAGATAGCTGCCTGGATGTGGTGGTCCAACCTGGAGATAACTGCATAGAAGTAGTGGCCACACCTTGAGAAAGCTGTCTGGAAGAGGTGGCCATACCTGGAGATAGCTGCCTAAAAGTGGTGGCCATACCTGGAGATAGCTGCCTAAACGTGGTGGCTATACCTGGAGATAGCTGCCTGGAAGTGGTGGTCCCGCCTGGAGATAGCTGCCTGGAAGTGGTGGTCCCGCCTGGAGATAGCTGCCTGGAAGTGGTGGTCCCGCCTGGAGATAGCTGCCTGGAAGTGGTGGTCCCGCCTGGAGATAGCTGCCTAAAAGTGGTGGCTATACCTGGAGATAGCTGCCTGGAAGTGGTGGTCCCGCCTGGAGATAGCTGCCTGGAAGTGGTGGTCCTGCCTGGAGATAGCTGCCTGGAAGTGGTGGTCCCGCCTGGAGATAGCTGCCTGGAAGTGGTGGCCACGCCTGGAGATAGCTGCCTGGAAGTGGTGGCCACGCCTGGAGATAGCTGCCTGGAAGTGGCGGCCACACCTGGAGATAGCTGCCTGGATGTGGTGGCCACACCTGGAGATAGCTGTCTGGAAGTGGTGGCCACACCTGGAGATAGCTGCCTGGAAGTGGTGGCCACACCTGGAGATAGCTGTCTGGAAGTGGTGGCCACACCTGGAGATTGCTGTCTGGAAGTGGTGGCCACACCTGGAGATAGCTGCCTGGAAGTAGTGGCCACAGCTGGAGATAGCTGTCTGGAAGTAGTGGCCACTGCTGGAGATAGCTGTCTTGAAGTAGTTGCCAGACCTGGACATAGCAGTCTGGAATTGGTGGTTAAATCTAGATATTGCTGATTGGAAATAGATGCCACACCTGGAGATAGAATTGCTGGGCACATCTGTAGATAGCTGTCTGAAGTAGGTGGTCCAACTTGGAGACAGCTGCCTGGATGTGGTGGCCAGGCCTGAAGATAGCTGCCTCCAGAGGTGGTCCCACCTGGAGGCAGCTGCCTCTAATTCGGGGGCCAGACCTGGCTAGAGATAGCTTTGTGGGAGTGATAGCCGCACTTAAAGATAGCTGTCTGGAAGAAATATTTGAGAACTGAATCTATGATAACCGGACATTTTTGATGTGTGACATAAATTGCCAAGTAAAATTGTCTAGGCCAACACTTTCCGGGGTAAACGATATTGTTACATGGTTCATTTGATGGCTCAGCGATACATAAGTGGAAACAAAAACACTTCTGACAAGGAAATTGGAATATTCTCTGGCACTTCACCTGCTTTAGAAATACACCTGTGTAGTTTGACCCCGTGGTGGTTTTCATACAGCATGTTTCATACTGCGAATGTATACATTTACGGAAGAAAATGTGGTAACTTGGAAAATGACACGATCATGGTAAATTCACAATGTTGCGTTGTGCATGTATATACACACATTCTTTTATTTAAGACATTAAATCTTTGCAAATGGACTATTGTAATGGTTGAAACAATGCTCTATTGTTCGTATGATATATTGATGCAATCTAGGGTTGCTGTCTTGAATATAGTCATTAGGAATATTTTGCCACTTCCCTATGTTAAAAAATGTATGTACATTATAAAATTTAAACAAAAGAGAACACTGCATATATCTATCAGTTGTCTGTCAGACCTATGAGAGCGTGTTTCTTTCCGATTTATTAAAACATTCCTTACCAGAGGATCTGACTTGAGTTTTCGTTGAATACCGACAGCATTAAATGCGTTGACAAGAAAAGTCGTTGATGCGAAGCATCAAAGGCAACGCAAAAAGTTTAAGAGGTAAACAGACATATTTGTAAAGTAATGGTTTTTGTTTAAAAGTTTTCAGTATACTATAAATCTTGAGAAAAATATGAATAACGTAGTTTCCTAAGACCATGGATTGGTTTAAAACAAAATAAAAAGCAAACCCGACACCATTTAATAGGTTTTTCAAGATGTCACATATGTAGATAAAAGAAAAATTATTATATTAACTATAAAACTAAAGTGTACAAGCAGACATCGCACATGTGCAGCAGCCTCACAATATACAAATAATTATTGTTCATATAGTATTTTTCTAAGTTCTTTTGAAAGATACAGACACACAAATATATATATATATATATATATATATATATATATATATATATATATATATATATATATATATATATATATATATATATATATATATATATATATATATATATATATATATATATATCTATATATATATATATATATATATATATATCTATATTTATATATTTATATATATATGAATAATAAGGACGCTGTTTAACGAATTCGGACTGGTATTTTATCTGGAAAGATCCGCAAAAGAAATTTTACCCATGTGCAAATCAACGTCACGTCAACAAGTATTTGCGAAGCAAGCGGGTTATTAAAAAATGACAACAGGGTGGCACTTAATGAATAGTCAAGTCAAGTTATGTGAAATTATTTATACTACATTTATAGGTGATGACAATTTTAAATGACATACAAAATTAGCACATAAATACTCCTGCATAATTCGATTCAGTTTCAAACAAGCCTTCATGACATTCATTTTAAAAGAAAATAACTATTTATCAAAACATTGCCTTATAATAATAATAATAATAATAATAATAATAATAATAATAATAATAATAATAATAATAATAATAATAATAATGATAATAGTAATAATAATAATAATAATAATAATAATAATAATAATAATAATAATAATAATAATAATAATAATAATAATAATAACAGCTTTATTTTACTTAACACATAGACATATAATCATAACAACGTTACAAAACAGTCTTATTTCAATGTGACCTTATACAACAGAATGAACACATCCATACGTCATGTACACACATAATGGCATAAGCTGTCACACAATTTATGATTAATTTGAAAATTACATAATATAAACCTCCTGTTTAATTTTGGACTTTTACATATTAATATTAATTTACATGCGGTTTTATAAAGAGCATGGAGAGTCCCAAATCTAAATAATCCAATTAAGATCCTTCATTATTGCAAGCATATGAACATGTCTGGCCTATGTCTTTCACCTTCGTTACATGTTTGCTATGAACAGAAGTTTCGGAACACTCGTGAGCAGGATTTTCTATGCGGCACACGTTATTATAACTTCGTGTATGAAATCATCAGCAGCAATATTGGATGGTTTGATGGGTTAGTTTCATGATTCTAGTTCTGCATGACTCGCAGTCAAAAGTCTCTAATGAACCAAAAGCTAAATATTTCTACCGCGGAAATACGAGATCAAGCATTGAATTCACTAGGTATGCTATCTCTTTTAAGTGTATTCAGAATAATTACACTATGTCAAAGATCAAAGATCTTACGTTTGGAAATAATTGGTTGGAATCAATCAATCAATAGAAATGGACAGGTCGTGCTTATTGAAAAGTACTTTCTACAGATGAAGAATGTTTTTGATTGCCATGCAGATAAAAAGTCAGAATGTTGTAACTTAACAGTTTTTCATTGTGTGCTAAGCTACATGGAGATTTAAGTAAATTAGGTATTTAAAAAAATCCAGCTATGTTTTACGAATCTCTGCAATTCATTTTGTTCATTCAGCAGTTTGTTTCCCTTTTTCGTATACGGGGAATTCTCATTTCAAATATTCCGCCCACTCAGGTGGAGTGTACACCTGGTTGGTCCGGGATAGCCCCCACCCCCTTCACCATGGTGCCCGACCAGAGCTGATCACGCAAGACAAGAAAATATTAATTTGTGAGATTCCGAAAACCACCGGTGATTCACCGTTTGTTAAAAATGTGAAGACCCTCGTATAATAAGTGACTATGACATTGTAATATTATATTGAACAAGTAGCGATTAATTAATTAGTTAATACAATGTGCAGCAAATTTGAATGGGACAGTAAGTTAAAATATTAAATGATATATATCTTTAAAGCTGATTTAATCCCGTAAATTAATCGAATTAAAATATCTTTCGAAGTTGGATTTTCTTAAGAAAAAAAATCCCGTATTTTTATGATTATATTAACGAGACATTGTTATGCAAACCAAATAAAAAAATGTTTCAAATTGTGGAGAATTTAGATTCTTGCCGCCTTGGTAATTTTACGGCATGAATTTTGTTTGCCTTTACTAAAATGGATTGAAGGAATTTTCCCGTCAATGCTACAATAAAACGAAGGGCGTTTGTCCGCATATGCTTAAATGGCGGAAGTGAATTTGTACGCATATGCTAAAATAGACAGTAAAGATTTTGTCCGCATATGCTATATTGGACGAAAGGGATTTTGTCCACCTACGCTCAAATGAACGGAAGAGTCCGGGAGGGTTTTTTATCCGTGCCCCCGGGCAGAATAAACCGACGCATGTAAACAAACTTGATCAACAATTTAAGAAATATCCACTGTGTCTCAAAGATCCAAAATCACAACCAACCAAAATATTTACTACAAAAGTGCCATGGGTTCGTACACTTACCATACTTTGTTTTGACAAAGCAACGCACATCATAACTGGATGGCCTTCAGAACTTTTAACGTATATTTTTATTATGACTAGGTGTAAGCAAATCATAGCCAAATATACTTAATATAACTAATTCCATTGCCTGGTTAAATGAATTTATGGTAAATAAATGTATCTATGACGCCAAGGGAATAACACCTATTAGTTTTCGACTGTAATCCGTAAATCTGGGAGATGTTACGGACTTGTATAAGCATAAAATCCAGGAATTAAAATATGTTTTAGGGAGTAATGGGTGTTCGCGTCACTCTAGAGAGCGGTGCCTCTTATGGAATGCATTTTTATTGGGACGATAGTTTAGCTGGCAGAAACAGGTAGCACAGCTGTTCTGTAAGACCCTTATCAGAGAAAGGAAACGGGTCTTCCGTTTGTTAACATTGTATCTTGCAACAATATGTGGCTTGCGTTTCAAAGAAGTAACTGGAATATATTGGAATTTGCAGCTGTTTGACGAAGTATTTGTTCAACCGAGTATACCGATGTTAGCAATGCAGCTTGTAAATGAAGATGTAGCAGAGAACAAGGAAAACAAAATAGCAAATAACATACTTCCCATCAGAGTTATGGTTCGTTACTGTCAAATGATTATGTAATTAAACGACAGTGTGTTTAGTTCCCATGATAATCATCTTGTCTAAAACGCATGCACTCTAAGGCGCTTTGGATGTCCCAGATCCTAGCTCTTTTTTTGCATATACCGTTTTGGTACGCGGTAAATAGCAAAACAGGGGCTGTCCTGGCCGAGCGGTTAGAGACGCCGATTCATTATTTATCATGTTTGGTTTATAAAATAATGTGTGACCAAGTTATCTTTGATACTCTTCATTGCTTAGCTAGTTCGGTTTATACAAGTAATTGTAGACAAATTGCATGTATAGTATTATGTACTGTTTATCTAATTTTGTATTGTTTATCCAAGTTATTCTTGACCAAGTACATATTTGATGTAAATCTTGTTCTCAAACTACTCAAATCCTCCCCCTCCTCTTCCTCCTCCTCCTCCTCATCATCATCACCGTCGTCTTCATCATCATAATCATAATCATCACCACCACCATCATAAAATCATCATCATCGTCATCATCATCACCAACTATAGCAACAGCAGTAACGGCTGAACGCAGCAACAACACCATCAGCATCATTTACACTGTCAATGTCGCCACAATCATTGTCATATCTACACCTATGTTGATGTCTCTATTGGCAATGCTGCACATTGATAAGTACAATTTAATATGCATTATGTATTTGCTCGGTACTATTATCATTATAATCATCATATTTGTATATGTAAAATCAATGTGAAAAGTTTGTTTGTTTATTGGGTTTATCGTCCCACCAACATTTTTTCAGTAATCTGGATAGGGTGTCTACTTGAAGCAGATATAGTGATGCCTTCCCTGTGTATAGCATGCCGTGAACACCTGGTATGATACCACACACAGTCACATTATTCTGACACCGGGCCAACCAGTCGTGAACTACCCTTTTATTTGCTTGAGCGTTAGTACTTCCCTTTTAATGGTATGTCGCGGCCCGAGATCGAACCCGGGGCTTCCCGTACCTTTAGCCGACGCTCAACTTATTGCGCTACCTGGTCCAAGCAATCGGAACTCCTCGGGTAATTCCATCCTCGGGAAATCATCCCTCGGATGTATCTGGTGCAATGATACTTACTGAAATCACGATCGTTTTGTTCGCCGGAAATCTGAAGAATATACCTGTGTACACAAAACATAAACGATGCCATCGTTTGACAGCTACGTGACTGCTGCGCTTGGTAAATTAAAAATTGATGAATTTAATTTGAAGCCGCCACACATTGAAGTTATACAGGCATCGTACTGTAGTCAGCTGCCATCTTTGTTTTGACTTCTGTCACAAAAGTAGTCCCATTTAAGAAAATGGCCGAGGTGATCCGAATACCTACATAAAACCGAGAGATGATTCGTGAATTATCCGAGGTGTTCCGATTGCAGGTCCGATCTGTAAAAAAGTGGAAATAAAGAGTATAAAGAGTATATAATTACAATTCGATCGCATTTCTCTCATTGAAAATATGTTTTTCCGACCGAATTGAAAACTTAAGTTTGAGAAAATTTCCAGTGCATATAAAATAAGTTAGAATACTAGATTAACTCATTCATATCTTTTAAAAAGTTCAACGTGAATGCCAAGAACCACTAAAAGTTAACCATATTTTAATAAATTGTACTGACACAGACCATATTCAGTCCAAATATTTTAATGTCAATAACATATATGAATTATTTAAGACAGTATCTGATTCTAAACTTGTTTGCTTCCTTATCGCGATTGATATTCTTAATAAGTTATAAATTTTTAATCGGTTTATTAAGCTAACGTAAAACAGTTTTAACTGTTTGATATTTTAACCCGTTTTCAATTATAATTCTAAATTTTAACCTGATACATTTTATATGTATACTGACGTGTGTTAGTTTTAACATGATTATAGTCTATTAACCTTAAGCTTCAATATATTCGGCGCCGTATGACCTATTAAGTGTCGGTGTGCCGTAAAACCAAAAATACAAATACAAAAACTACAGATTCAGTGATAAACAGACTGGAATACAAAATAAGTATTTAGTGACTAATGCTACCTTACCATTTAATTTGTGGACGTGATACATTTAATCAAAAGAAATAGTAAACCTGTGATCGGATATCTTTTTAATATACCCAAATAAAATAAAATATACATTTTTATGAAATAGCGATTCGCCATTTTAAATAGATATCTTAATATTTTCTAACAGTATTATTTAAGAAACAGTTGTGTCACATTCGGGGCTTAATCTACAAATAGGAAGATTATTGTACAATATTTCTCCACTAATTAGAATGCTATTGTTCCAGTTTGTCCAAATGGTATATTGGTGATATTTTCCATCATACAGACACAGTTATTGTCATAGCTCCAGCTAATTATTAGTGGACAGGGACACCTTACATATATTTGGGTTGAACCACCGGCGAATCGCAAGTCAGCTAGATGATTATCCAACTTGATAGTTCTGGTTCCTATCGGGACTTGAACCCAAGCGGTCAGGGGCTGAAACTTTACAATTCGGCGACTGTAACCAATCGGCCACTGGCGCAGCCTGGTGTGTTGTATATATACCAGATACTACATGTAGTAATGACTATTATCTCGGCTATCACGGGTCTAGTTCACGGACGATTATAAAAGAATAATATGTAAACGAATTGTACCGTGGCCTTGTTCCATAACCTTTTACGGAACAATACGACCATAAACGAAAGCCAGTTCAATGTTGGCAAACAATATTTGTAAGTGCAATAGTATCAATAACGACGAGGCAATCCTATTTATAGGTTAATTCGTACACTTGACCATTCGCCCCTTGTTTGGCCGCGACCTTGTTTGATAACTTATCAACGGGGTATGCACTCAATTCAGATAGAATCTTGTACAAGAAGACTACATGAATGTGTACGAATTAACTTTCTCGATGCGCGATGACGTAGTTTTGTAACATGTATCATACTAGTACATACTATATGTGGTTGAACGGAGGTTGAAATAAGTAGAAGTATGTGTGTGTGTGTGTGTGTGTGTGTGTGTGTGTGTGTGTGTGTGTGTGTGTGTGTGTGTGTGTGTGTGTGTGTGTGTGTGTGTGTGTGAGTGCGTGCGTGCGTGCGTGCGTGCGTGCGTGTGTGTGTGTGTGTGTGTGATTCATATGCCAGTAGCTGTCTATGGTTTAAAGCCGTTACAATCGCTTGCTGTCGTTTGACCACAATGTACTTTGCTGATATATTTGTGAATTTTATTCATGGTTATTTTTTAACAGCAACGTCCGCAGTCTCAAAAGCTTTTTGACAACAATACGTTGTACACTCAGGCAATTAAATAAACCATTGTTACCTGAAAAGATCCTGCGAAAATGATGTTTATTGGAGCCCTACATCAATGTTAAAAAGTAAAGCACAGCATACCATTTGTCATTATAATAACATTTCCTATCCGTGCCACGCTACAACCTGGGAGGCAGCTCTATATCGACTTTATTTATAGATTTGGACACCCAATGGACATTTAAGGTAATGTTACAAATAGCATTTTGCTTTCTTGAAGTAAAAGTTTATGCAGCAGTGGTGCACTGAACACGGGTAAGAGTCTGTTACCTGTATAAAGAAAAGCATGTATAATGGAAAATATACAGAATTTGAAAATTAACACAACTGATGTGTTGTATATTTTAATGAAGACGTGTATATTTAAGTACATTCTCCATCCAGTTTTGAATTTATGGATATTTTTGTCTTCTAAAATTGATATTAAAGGTGTCTCTTTTTTAGAAATAAGAAAACTCTAAATAGTATTATAGTAATAGTAATATATTATCCTCTTTGGGAGAAGTCTTTTGCTATTGAGTATCATTTGAATACAAAATATAGCATTGAATATACCAAACATTTTACTTGATTGGTTTGACTCAAACTATACCAAATATGTAATTAATTATTTACAAACACAAAACGTTTAAGACTGATTTTCTCATTGTTTCGGCTTACTGTGCTTCAGTACAAAATCGTCGACCTCTTCATAGTCAAATGATTTATTTTTAGAGTTGCCCAAAATGTTTATGACACTCAACCCGCAGTTCTGAAACATTTTAACTCTAATTTTGATATTCTTCAATGAGAGACATAAGCGGATAATCTCCCCTGAATACTCCCTAAAACATGTAGGTCCTTTCGCCCAGTCAGGTTGGTTAGTGCCATTCTCTAGAATAACTGCCACTCTTTTATTCATATTTTGTATCAAGAAAGCATTTTCTGCAGTGTTCTCTGTCAAAGGAAAATGTGTGCATCAGAGGCTAAACAAATGGTCTATGTACTATAGTTGTTTTCAGACAATGATAATGTTTTAGAATACTAATAATTACTATCTTTAGGCGAATTCTGAATTACTTCAGAAAGATTTGAAATTTTAGGAAACGCATTTTTTATAATTTGTAATTTTGCTAAAATAAAAAGGAGAGGAAACAAGAAGGGTTGAGAAATAACTTTGGATTGTCGCTTTTAATAGATAAGGAATTTGTCAAACAACTTTTGTTTTTTGTTCTACTGGACAAAAAGTTATACCGACTCGTCATTCTGTATAAAGATTCATATTGTAATGACCCAGCTTAAATAATTGTCACACATTTGTAACCTTATGAAGCTTAGCATTTACTGGTTGATTTTAACTATGGCAAATGCCTTGTTTTACATACATCGCCGAGAGAAATTATGGTAATTTTAGCGAAGTCAAGCTCATTTAGGTGGATGAAGATCTCCAGGCTGACACGCGGAGCGCCATTGGTTCTAAGGTGGATATCACCAATATGACCGCAATTGTATCGAACTGATCTAACAAAGATAACTATATTTACTAACAATCTCAATCTGTTGGATAATGTTACTCCGTCCGTATCCACATGAGTCATTATCTGTATCATACAGTTTATAGTTCTGATACGTCGTCTATACGGGTTCGACCGATTTCCTTTCGGTGCAAGTTAAAAATCTTACAAACTCACGCATTAACCTTCCCACCTGCTCATCCGTCTTCAAAAATTCCTGGCACGGATGCTGAAAGAGTGTTCGCTTATTGATTATCTCTGTTGTTACATGTTACATCATTCGTAACTTTTCGAATTGTTCCGAGTGCATGTAACGTAATTGCTCAGCGATACACGAGCTGGAAACAATAACATGTCTGTCGAGGTGATTTGAATATTTTTTCAGGTACTTCACAAGCGTTAGAAATGCACCTGTGTAAGTTTTTCATTTGACCCCATTATCATGCCAGAGAGTACATTCACATACATAAGAAAGTTGTGGTCTCTTTGAAATTATCGTGAACATGGTAAATCACAATGCTGCATTGTATACACACATCATTTTATTGAAGAAAGACTAATACAATAGTTTAAGACATCATAAAGAAAGTGCAAATGAACATTTGTAATAGTTGAAACCATTCTCTATTGTTCGTGTGATATCTTTATGTAATTTGGGGTTGTTGTGCTAAATATAAGCTTTGTAAATATTTTGGCTACATAATTATGTTAAAGTATTTTTATTATTCATTAAATAAATCTCGTACAAACCATAAGACTGTATTTCCGTTTAACAGTAAGCCCTTTGCGGTTGTGTTCCTTCATATTTTATTAATAAAATGTATTATTCCTTTTCGTTTAAGGTAAATAACACAGGGCGGTCAAAGGCTATCCAAATTGTTTGGAATTAAACTCTATTATATTTTCTAGGGTTATTTGTGTGCGGTAATTTTGATTCCGCCATTGCTGACATTCCACTGGACTTTATTGACTTTTCGTCGAGTACCTGTTATTACAATCAGTAGAATGTCGGCTAGAGGTACGGGAGACCCTGAGGTTCAATCCCTGGCCGAGACATACCAAAGTCATCCACACAAATACTAGAATAATTCCACGACTGGTCGAAACAGCTCTCATGTATACACAGTCGGTACTCGTTGTCTCGACTTTCATCGGACCGGAAGGACATAGCCGACACAAAGAAAGTTCGACAGATAAATTCTTACTTATTTATAACTGACCGTCCGCCATTTTGTGTTGCCGTAAGATGTACACTCTCGTAACATTTACAGTTTATATAGGGTAAATATAAGCTAAGGAAGAGATATTAAACATGTCACAATATAATTTTACATCGTCATTTCATAAAAAAACAACAACAACAATGGTACAAATACATTGGGTACCGGGTCCTTCCCTACATTTCTCAAGTGCCGCAAAGTCTCATGTCGTATTGAAATAGCCGGAAGCCATGTTGGAAGTGATGCAACAATCCAGGCATTGTATCTATGAACAAAGATATCCTAGTACTTGATAAGATAGCCCAGGGTAATATTAGCAGAATTCCACAATTGCTTTACATAATGAGGATGGGATACAGATGACTAGAAATTATTATTAAACTTTCATATAAAATAAATAAATGACATATTTTAATCTCCATACAAAAAACATATCTGTAATACATGCTATTGAAGATATCTTTGAACCTCCAAGATATACAGGTACACGTTAACGTTAAGTTAAATATAAGCATCTGTGTCATAAATCAAACAACGGGCTTGTCATTCCTAAAGCATATCTTTAAAACTTCATAAGCAGTGGTAAAACGCTGTCTTAGCATAACTGTCATGGAACGATAAGCTTCCCTCTCCACAAAAATATGTAATACATGATGAATGCAGCTCTGACAAAAATGCATTTTGTAGGAATTCCTTTATACCTCATATTTATCGGAAACTTTCATCTGCAATGCACTTTGAAAAAAAGAAAAGACAGAAGTCCGTAAAAATGCAGGTGGCTTAATGTTGAAGAAGGAATTTGCTTGTAAAAGTGTACATTTTATGTACAACATAATATATTTAAACGATGAGCACGTTGCTGGAACTTTTGGTTGTTGTTTCGTTTAGTTCCTTTTGTGTGTAAACTTTGACGGTTACAGTTTGCAGCTTAGGTGTAAGTGATTTGGACAGATCTGGTTGCCCCAACAGCACCACTGCCTACATATGTAGACAACACATTTATGAGAGTGCTACAAACAAATAGCCTATAATATCATGGAAAGTAAATTGAATTTATTATATAATTGCCGCATAATGTCCTACCTTCATCCAAACTGTGAAAAATCGGTATATGACGAGACAAAGTCGTGTGCTACTTTAGTACTTTAATATATATTATAATATACAATATACACAGACTGGTGTTCAATAGCATGCATGCATCATCACATTGACAAGGCGCGTCATTGTTAACTCAGTGTGATAAATATCTACATTTAGACGCACCGCTAAAATATCACGTCTTTGACAAATGCATTTACTTGAATCAGCAGAGAAATGCAAAAGCGCACTTCGTGTCGTTGAAATGCTTGTTTTTGATGTCAACAGAATATTTGTTAAATCACCAATTTAATGCATTTGCGAAGAAATAAGCTCAGGCAAAGAAAAGCCGGGAAACAAACGGTTCCAAATTTTCGAATCCAAGAATAACTTTCTTCCTTCCCGAAGAAATTCTTGCATTTTCCCAATGATGATGAAGTTTGAGTCAAATTGCAATTTGCACACTGTTTCTTAACTGAAAACTCCTGGAATTAAAAATTCATTGTTTACCAATGTGCATTTACAAATCTAGATAGCTAATGGTCTTATATATTATATATTCCATCGACGTGGTATTTAATATGAGCCGTTAATTTAATTATATGATTTGCACAAACCTGCATTTGGCTTCTTCTATATATCAACAGAAAAATGTTTCACAAGGAACTACATACACATAATCTAAATATCAGGCTTTATCGAATTTTCTACCCTTCTACGTGGGAGACACGGCATGATTATTAAATGCTTGGGAGTGCAAGAATACAAGAAGGAGCGGAGCCTGTGTAGATTTCCTTAATATAGTTCCGCCTTAAAAATTAAACTTGTGAAAGTTAATTCGACTCAGCAGTGTCAAAAGTTTAGTAAGGTGTTGCGCTTATATAACTAGAATCCCAATTATTGGCATACGCATGCTCAAGAATTTACAAGACATCACAACATATATGAGACCCTTATCCAGACATAGATGTATTTACATGATAAATAAAATATCCACATAGGAGAATTGCATTGAAGCAAGCCTTTAAATAATCGTTATTTTCTGTAAAAAATGCATTTAAATGAAAATTTATTGTAACTAATGAAGGCGCCTGGTAAAGTTTGTTTTGTTTCTGAAATACATCGCGGCGACCAGTTATGATCACCATAGCGACGTCCAGCTATTTTGGAAGAAGGCCCCAAACAAATGTCTGGGTAGAACTACCGGCGCACGGTAGGTCAGCTGGAAGACTTTCCAGCATTGAGTCCTTCGCCCTAAACGGGACACAAACTCTCGCGGTGAGAGGCTTAGCAGTCAGAGGAGTTACTAGTCGGCGATTCTACTACTACGCCACGGGCACCCCCTTAGAAAGTAGACCCCAATTTATAATTATCCATATTAGTGCATACTATGCACGTCTTTGCGTAACATGATTCTTCCCTTTAAAGTTGCCTATGTTTAAAAGTTCTAGTGGGTTTGTGGTAAATTGTCGTAATGTGTACATATCGTTAATTCCTTATAAATAATCGGCTCGTTCCATTATTTGTATGTTTTATTTCATCGTATTTAATCCCGTTGCATTAAATACGAAATTGCATAATTAAATGGATGATTAAATACTTGGTGCACACTCTAAACGACTTAGTATTGCTTTAAGGTGGAAATGTAGCTCCAAATATATTTTGCCCCACGTTAAAACAACCGTAATTATTAAAAAAAAAAAAAAATAAACAGGAAATATCGCACGATGATTTTAACGACAGCGTCCTTTGTCTTTCGGCAAAACAGCATTTACTTAAAATTCTTAAAACATCTATCAGTTTCTTTTATTCTCCCCAAGACTTTTGTGTTTTCAATTTGCATATCGTTCCATTATAACTAATGCATTCAGCTCAAGGAAAAATATCAAAGTAATTATTATGCGTCTCTGTCGTTTGACATGCTACTGCTTTTTTCGAAAACCCTCTGCGACGTCTGCGTACACTCTCTTCTTGGATAACATATCTGTGTCGATGACCTTTACACTACGTCAGTATAAACTTCAAAGATACTGACGTCAGAGCTGATTACCCGGATGACGATATAACGTAATCTCAAAAGGGAGTTGTAACGTGGTTTTCCTGGCTAAAAATAGCTATCTCTGCAGAGTGGCTCGGATAGAAGAAAAACTGTTTGCAATAAGACATGGGGATTTATGTTCACTGTACCTGCAGATCTATTGCATCAATGAGCAACATTTTGCAAGATCTTTTCAGGTAACAGTGACTTATTGGTCATTTGAGAAAAAAAAAAATGTTGGTCCAAACTGTCGGATACCACTTTTAAGTATAGAAGTGCAGTTATTTCGGAATTTTCAAATCTGTAACCCCACCCCTCGATCATTTCCAAACCAATTATTAATATGGTTCTCTGCGATCTAATAAGAGTGTGCTCGCTCACAAAACACCCTTCGCTATTACATTACAACATGCATAGTCCGCCCATATATTTTGTTTAATTGGGGATCCATGATATTTGTTTAGATAAGTAATTCTGACTTTTTGTCTTCAAATAATGATCATTTTGATGTTAAAACAGCAAACTCACTTGAAAATCGGATATACGGAAATTATATATGCTAATAAGATATAATAAGGGTTATGCGAAAGATTTACTTGTTTGTTAAATAGTCCTTGTTATAAAGGATTTTATAAGCTATTACATGCACTTCATTTTTTTTTATACATTTTCCATACCGGACCTGGTAGCGTAATCGGTAGAGCGTCGGCTCATTGTACGGGAGGCTTTGGGCTCGATCCCTAGTCGCGACATACCAAGGTCGTTAAAAATGGTAGTGGCATAGCTCCCTTGCTAACACTCAGGCAAATATATGAGTAGTTCCACGACGGGTTGGTCGGTGTCAGGATAATGTGACTGAGTATGGTAGGTGTTCATTGCATGCTATACACAGTGAAGGCATCACTATATCTGCTTCAAGTGAACACCGTCCCCCGATAACTGAAATACTGTTGGTGGGACGATAAACCCAATAAACAAACATTTTTCACGGCCCAAAATTCAGATAGCTTCTTTTTGGAAGTTAACACGTCTCGTGGGTGAATTCTTTTGGCGTGCATTTTAAGAAGATTCCAAATTGGGTCTAGGTATGTAAAAATAATATCGTACATCTAATAAAATTTGAACTAATGTTCTGAGGCGACAGTAACAACAGGCATAGTACGAGGCAAAGAAAACGTATCATACCAAAGAAGCGTAAAAAGTACGTGTGCTTATCAGAGGACTACATTAACTACGACACCGGTCACACAGGTTGTCAATCTCCCATGCAGAGGTGTCGTTCGTTCCTCTCTCAGACACCTCTGCCATGGGCTCACGTCAAGATTTCTGACGGAAATTTTAAAGTGTTATTTTAAGGATATTTTCAAATTAAAATAATACTTCTACATAAAATGAATAAACATCTACTAAAAAAGACATATATTGAAGTAAATAATTAAAGATATTTAATTAATTGAAGCGCACTATTTTTGGAAGAATGACATAGTGATATTAATGCGCATTTGTATATAAACATGGACGTGATCCACGAAAAAGTCACGTGGATCGAAAGTAGTCTCGACATTAAGTGAGCCAATAACAGAGGTGAATGTATGAGCCGATGGTATAGAGTGACAGGTTATAGAACTTTGCAATCCGATGAGTCTTCGACATTTGTCGGATCTCACGGAAATGGCCGAAGGCTTACAATCAACAAGACGAGCTCGGACACGTGCATGTTTTTGATTACACGTTTAGACGTGTTTCTGGTAAACACATAATTATAATCTCAATGTACCACAAATGATTTTTGAATGCATATTATGTGTACTTGCTCCATAATCGCATGCCTGTGTACTAAAACCTGAGCTAAATTTTGTTTTATAGAAATACTGACTCAAATACGGTCATTTTTGGCGAACGTCTGATTTGACTAAATGCTGGATTATCATATACGAATAGAACAACAAGATAGGTGATTGGCAGATCTGTAAAGATTTATATTCCATGAATATGAGTCAAGTTGAAAACTAGAATCATAACCGAAACGGTGATCTTTATTAGCGAAAGAGGGCACTTTTTGAGATGCCCAGGAACAGAACCCGGCTGCTCCATTTTACTGACATCGAGTAGTCATGCGTAATGCTATCCCCTTGACCCAGAGCGTAAGGAAGGGAAGCCACTACTACTAACTTAAAAGTCTTTGGATTGACCCGGCCGGGGTTTGAACCCGCGACCTACCGATCCGCAAGCCGACGCTCTACCACTTGAGCTATTGCGGCCGGTATTAGCGATAGAATAAGCACAAATACATTCAATATAACAGTTCGTTTTCAGACAAATACAAAACAAGAGTTACAATCACTTCGAATAGATTAATTTATCAGTATAATAAGATGAAACATATTTACTTTATAAATAGAAATATTATGCTAAAATAAAATAACAACATTTAAAAAAAGAAAAAAATGAGCATTTGGTATTTAGACAATAAGCAATTCATCAGGCAATAAATTATTCACTATCCTAAACAAATATAAAAAGTGGAATTTGTACTGATTGCATACACTGACATAATTATAAAAACAGGTGTGTTTTTGTGTGGGTTTGTTGCTGTTATTTTTGTGTGTATGTTGTTTGTGTGTGTATGTTTACTATTTTACTTTTTATTTTTATACACTTTTTTAAATTTCTTTATTTTTTTTGTTGTGTGTGTTAAAAATGATTCTGCATCAACTTTTACGCAGTTGCATTGTTCAAACTCTCTGAACGGTATTTTCAATAATTGTTTAATAATTCTGCTTAAAGAAATATAAAAAATAAGGCGTATCTATTGGTATCGCATCATTTCGTTTTGGTTATTTTCAAATGTAAACTATTTTACGTCATGTAACGCCTATGATAAATTCGGTATGCCCCCGCTCGGGTTTGAACCAGGGCATGTCGTACCTGGAGCCGAGACGATACCGATTGCGCCACCTGGTCCGGACGTATTACGGTATGACCGTACATAATCTGCAATCATTCTAGTATGAAACAAAAATAATTTAATGAAATATAATTTAAACCGATTTACACAAAACTATGTCAAGTAGAGTACAGTATATGTCCTCGAAGAAGTTATGGTTTAATGTCGTTAACTATGCTGTCCAGAAACTAGGTCAAAATACTAATTTGCTATCAATTCTTCATTAGACATCGAAAAGCTATAAGCCTGTTCCTGCCGCAAGGTCACAGGAAATATGCCCAACTGATATATAAAATTTAATTGCGATTTTATAATTCAAGACAAATGTAAAAAGCAAAATATACTTTTTTTACTGTGATATAATTTCGGACATGCACTATTATGGATATGCTGTTAACAGACCGCTAAAACCGCATAAAACAAGAAGCGAAAACTGTTTCCTTACTGCAGCAAGGTCGGTCAAGAGTTGCTATGTTAATCTGCATGTCCGTTGTGTAGACAGCTGCCCAGGGAATGTGGAGATAAGGTAGAGGGGGATAAATTAGTTGGTGTGGTGGGGTTACCCGGTTGACCACTCAGATATGTGAAACATGGCGTCCGGAGCATACGCCTAGATCCCGGGCTCAGGCCCCGGGTGTGAGCAGGATTTACAAACGCAAACAAAACGTGAGAAGCATGTTTTTTTTTTATCCCCTTAAACGTTAATATTAACTGTACTGTATGTTGTAGTTTGTTTACTTTTAATTGGAATAAAACCGAATGAGCTTTATCCGATGTGCAGGAGTTTACTTGTGTGTCTGACGTGTCATGCTATAAGAGCAGTTGGTGTATTTATTAGTCTGTTTATGCTTAATCAACTCGTTAATATCGATATCTGCATGCAGTAAATAAAACTTTCCTTGTAATTTTCAAGCATGTAAGCTTTTGCGATAGGAACTTTGTGTTGGCAATAAAAGTTTATTATTCAGTTTTATGTTCTTAACTTAAGAGAGCATTCAACGTACGGTAATGAGCGTTGCCATGATTTCAGCAGCTTTGTAAAGGCAACGTGGTGCATGTTTTGTTTTTGTTTTGTTGTGCACGCTGTTCTTTTACTTTTATTCTTTATCATAGCACGTTTACAAATCACGATTAAAATTGTTTACTTTCATCAAAAAAGAAAATAGACAGAAAGTGTAGGCCTTAAGGTCTTTTTCGCATTTTCCGTCGGGAAAAACCTCTGCAAATATGCTTGTTCAAATGCACTTCGAATAAAAAATTCAAAGACAATGCATTAACTGAATGTTTTCTACTGCTGGGGTACACGTTCATGTCAAATGAACACAAACAAGATAAACGAAAAAGGAATAATCTCTTTCTATCTGCACCAACTGTGTAGACGTTTATGCTGCGGTTCTGTCGCACACACAAACGCCTATCTCCTACTGTTCAGCAACTGACATCGGACCCGTGTACATGTGTACTCTATCAATATATGCAGGGCAGCGGATTAATACAATATCTGGTGCTAATTATAGAATCCGCTGATAAATCTAGCACAAACACGTGTGTGGATTTGGCAAGAGGTACACGGTGACGTGAGAAGACGTAGCCGTATATTACGGCCCATACGTAGACGTTTTAATATCACCTTAAACATTGACACAGACGTAAAACTTAAATAGTACAAATTAATATATTAAAACCAACAGGCATGCTATCGCTAGTTCTTGTTCTAGGAAAGAGAACCGCAAAATCGCAACGGATAAAGACGAACGAAAAAAATACTAATAATAAATACATCAATCGCGCGTTCTTGTTTGTTTTTTTTTGTCTTTCGGTAGCAATATAAAATATTTAGAAAATCAACATTAACAACAGCAACAACAACAACCACAACAACAACCTATAGGCCTATGATTAATCTTCATACACTGCCCGACTGTCAGTCAATATTGTCTTCATATATTACGTCACTATCTGCCGAACAATAATTATTGTACCGTTGATAATATCCCTTTATAAGTCATGGGTGTTTTGTGTTATAGATATATAAGCCTACTTGGCTGATTAATTTTTTAAATGAAATCAACAGCTTAAAAGGACTCCTTCGGATTTGACCCAAAAGGACTTGTTGTGGATAAAAGTATCTAAATTTAACTTTTTTGCATTGCACTGAAATAATTCAATAAATCAGATTAGAAATAAAAAAATGTGAAAAGAAACATACTTTAAATATGGTGATCATGAAGTTTAAATGCACCGGAAAAAGAACTCGCTAGTAACGAGTGTATTTTCATATAGTCAAAAGGTAATTTCCAACGGGAATTATTTTGAAAAGCCGCGTTATTTATAGTTTTAAAACTACAGGCAGCGACTCTAAGATCTATTTCGTAAACATCCTGTAAACTTTATAATAGGTTTAATATTTCTTAAAGTAACTCGGAAAACTGATGGGTTGAAAATTGTAAAATGTTAAACTTTGGGTAGTTCTCCGAACTTATTCTAGGATGTTGGTAGAGCGTCGGCTTGCGGATCGGGAGGTCGCGGGTTCAAACCCCAACCGGATCAAACCAAAGACTTTAAAATTGGTAGCAGTGGCTTCCCTCCTAACGATTGGGGCTAAGTGTACAGCATTACGCCAGACTCGTCGGTGTCAGTATAATGGACCTGCCGGGTTCAGTCCCTGGGCCCCTCATAAGTGCCCCTGTACTATAATGTCGCTGCACAGTATCGGCAAAAATGCCTGCAAATCCCAAATCCCTCGGATGTTTTTGATGTCACACAGTCCTGTGGAAAGCCGTCTGTAAACGCATCGTCTTGAAGCAAAATCTTACGCATTTGAGTTTTCTAAGTTATTTCGACATCAGCCGGAACATGGTACGGCGTATAATCATCAATCACAATCCAGACTGGTAATCAAGATTTGCGGCTGTGGAAGTCAATTATTCATGCTGACTTGCGATATTTTGGTTAATTAGTCTCGTGTTCTAAGTGACAGTAAAAAAACGACGGTGGCGTTAAGAGACATGTTCCGCTAAGGGAACCGTGTTAGGAATCAACTGCATTATCCATTCTAGCGTAACTAGCACAATATAAAAGGCCGAATATCAAATTTGAATTCCGTGGATAATTCAATACGTGAAAATAGTTGTGGACGCTTGTATTCATTGCTACTGACTATGAAGCACAAGTTACATTCTCCACATGTGATTGTGCGATTGTTTACAAAAAAGCTAAGGGAATCACCGCGGTTATTTTTACCGCGGCTCAATGACGCGTAAAATTCTCACGGGATTTTCACTTTACAGATAAACAACAAAATGGCTAACACAAGTGACAGTCCGAGTAAAGTTTGTACTGACCATTTATTTAACAATCGTCACGTGACGTTCGCAATACGCTTTGCAAAAACTGCGCGGAGTCTAAAATTGTAATAAAAGGCTACACAGCCTCAAAATGAAAACACTTTGTGTAAAATAGCAATTTTATTAAAACAGATTATTAACTGTTGCCACGTGCTAACATTCAATAAGTTTAATCGTGATGACTGTTTCTTATATGATGAACACCTGGATTCGGCCTATGAGATCATATATAGTCATCCGGGTAATCCGATCTGACGTCGATATCTTTTTAGAAAAGACCTCTACCGAGCTTTTTTGGCGCCTCTTTGACAGCGGTGCCTCTTATGGAATGCATTTTTATGGGGACGATAGTGTAGCAGTCAATAACACGATGGGGGAGGTGTTCTGTGAGACACTTTTCAGAGAAAAGAACCAAGTGTTCCGTTTTTTAACAGGATAGCTTGCAACAATAAAGTGTAGCTTGCAATTATATACAGTTGGAAAGAATACACATTTAGAGTTATTTGTTCTGTCTAACAATTCATTTAGTGTTCAAGTCGTATTTATTAAGACCAAAGCAATTCATTATTACATGAAAAATGCTGTTCATGATGCTCTAGGTTTGTGCAAGCGATCAAGTAGCAATCCCCACCCGTCGTTGCAAACAGGTATTTCCTATCCGAGCCTCGCACAGAGATAGCTATTTTTAAACTAAGAAAACCACGTTTAGGATCATATTATATTGTCATCCGGTAATCCGATCTGACGTCGATATCTATTTTTACCGGTGACCACTATGTCTCTTTTTATAGGGTTGGAAAGAATAAACATTGGAGTTCTTTGTTATTGTTACTGTGTGACTAAAACGTTATTCAAAATGATGTAATGTCCTAAAGCAATGATTAGATACTGTTGCATGTAGCTGATATAGGCAAACTTTAAGATACGACGTTTAAAATGAGGGGGTATAATTATTCAACTAAATTTCCTAAAATCATTTTTTGTATTTTCTTTCTTTCTTTTTTTGTTTGTTTGTTGTGTTGTTGTTTGTTGTTTTTGTTATTTTTTGTTATTGCAAAATTAACTTTTATTTCTTCCGTTCAATAGTTTCTTTCCTACATTGGGTTATATCGTGTGTGTAAGTAAACCCTTTTATTGGCGTAAAATGGGGCTTACAATAATTTAGTTAATTGGAAAAGATGTTGATTTAGTGTCAAAAGTTCACTACACAAATAGTTAACTAAGTTGCACCTTATCGCACCTTCAATTTTAAGGATATACTAACACATACACAAACATAGGCCTATATGTATACTATGGTCTCGCATTAAAAGCGGTATTCGACATCTTGGATAAAAGTTATGTTTTTCAAAGAACCAAATAAATTGCTGTTACTTATAAAGGTCAGAAAAATGAATTTCATATCCGAGCCACGCTGCACAGTTAGATATTTTTAAACTAAAAAAACCACGCCAGCCTTTACTTTAGAAATTATATTATATCATCATCCGGGTATTACACTCTGACGTCTATATCTCTTGTTGTGCGCTAGCACTGGACATATAGTCATATCTACAAAATCCAAGTCGCACGATTTCTTTTGCCCGACCGAACACCAGTCAGCCCAGAATCTATGCAAAAAAATATAGTCCTACATTTAACGATCAACTTATGTCAAATGCATGATTTTTTTCGAGCAACACACGATTATATGACGTCATTAGACGTGACCAAACTCATTTTCTGCAGGTTCTCTGTATCATTAGTGAAGGGTGCAACATGTATGCCATTAATTAAATTATTATACGTCCTTATGTCCGACCGAACATGAGTCAGCTCAGAGTTCCTTCGTAAACATATAGTCATACATTGAACTTATTAAAGAAGATGCAATTTATTTCGACCGGCACACATGACGTCAGTTAACGTGACCAAACTCATATTCTGCAGGTTCTCCGCATCATAAGTTAAATGCATACTTGTTTCAATCAATGAATGAAACCATTGATTAAATAAATAAAACTATTTGCGGATGTATACTGGCCGCTGACATAGAGACATCAACTGTTCTAAGTAACAAGGTTTCATCGCTTCATCACAGATAGCTCCTGTCCCTAATATATATACTTTTTCTGAGAAACTAGAAAGGTTATTAAACTTTGTATGGTTGCTTGACTTTAATCAATAAAGGCCACGAAGTTATTGACCACAGAACAGTTGACGTCAACCTACGATCAGAGGCGGCTGCGGAGGGGGGGGGGGGGTCAATGTAACTGCCACCTGCGTCTACGATCAGCATCTGCCTGGTACTTTAACCCCGCCTCCATTATTGCTAGATGCTCATTTTGCATGCACATATTAGCGTCACGTGATCACGGCGCTTGGAATTCTTCAGTTAACATTTAGTGAAAGTGTGCGTAAAACCATGACTCGGCATCATCGTGTATTATGTAAAAAAAGAGAAACATGTCGTCTTCTCCTTCATCGACAAAGCAACGGCGATTTACATCGTTCGAGAACGAAACATGTTACAAAAGCAGCCCTGGAAATAATTGTAGTAAAACACAAACACCGACGTCTTCCGAAAGTAAAACACCAATCAAGATCAAAACTACAAAACTGTTGTTTAACGGGATTTCCCTAAGGAAAAGCTCATCAGATAGTTGTTGTTGCATTGTGACAATGGTAAAGTGGCGTGTGCAGTATACACATGAGAGAAAAGGCAGCTCAATTACCCAAAGATGTAATAACTTCCGTCATTCCATAATGACAAGGCATATGAGATATCACCCAAGCAACAAAAGTCTACTGTTGAAACGCAATCCCAATGAACAACATGCAGAAACAAACGTTGTCTGTTATAGAAGCTGAAAATAAACCAGCATTTAGCGCTTCCAGACCTGTATACATGCTGGTCAAGAAAGTGAGGAGATACCATACCTGAAAGTCTACCAGTAGATATTGATATGTGTCTTCTACTTTTCCAAGCGGTTTGCACTAAGATGTGACAAAATGAAACAAATCAAGAAAGTGCTGCAATAATCCAAACTTAAGTACAAGGAGCTGCACAGAGTGAGGTACTATAAGCAAGTCAGTGTATCTGTATGTTAAACTATTAGTCTAAAAAAATCAAAATAATTTAAAATTCATTAAAATCGCTCAATTAAATAAAAGACTTGAATCTTATTTTTTCCATGCTAATTGCATTTTAATTTCAAGCATAAATAAATATAAATAAAATTCATGTAAACTGTTCAATATTACACAAATGATAAACCTTTATTGGTTCATTTTTATACATGTATATCACAATAATTTAATTGTACGATATCTTAAATTAAGCTTTACTTGCATTTGTATTACGTATGAAATTTGTTACTGTTGACTGTAGTAAACATGTACCTTGCTGTTATAACTTAACATTTTTAAGTAATGGAGATTTTGAACACTACCTTAATTGTTCCATAGTACAATCTTGCTTTAATATTGTTCCTTCCTCTTGTATTTAAGAAGTTTTTGTATATATTCAAAAGTATTTGTAATCTACGACTTCATGTTTGTGTTTTGTATATTGCGCTAGATTGACACAAGTCTAAATAAGTATGGTGAACTTATGACCATTCCTTTTGTACGTCTTTGTGAAGCGTCAGATTCTTGAACACATTCACTGTTGTAAATTCCCGATTAAGTACTTGCATTCCCGATTTTATATTTAGAGTTTGTATTAACATATCCACTTTCAGAGCCAACTACTATAGCAAATTTCTGAAACATGTCTTATTATTGTGTTATATACAAAGAGTCCGTTTTTGTTTTTGTTTTTTTGAAAAGATTTATTGTCATTCTTCTGAACCATTTCGATTTTAGAATATTGTCAGAGTAAGATATTAAACTACAAAATGTGTTCACATTCCTACATTACTTTTGACTTAACCTTCATATGTATAAGTTAAAACCATCATAGCCGCATATAGAGAAAGAATATACTTCCCATTTTTTTACTGTAAATAAGGTTTATTTTCAATTTAGAGCATGATTTATTCTTTAGTTGTTGTTGTTGTTTTTTCAATAAAACATTGACCATGATTAAATTTCTGTTGCATTGTTTGTATTGAACAGTACAGTCACAAGATTATGCCATAATAATACAACCAAAGGTTTGTTCTCCAAAATTACAGTAAGGCTGAAAATAATGTCGTGATGACTGTTATGACTACTCTAACCATGTTACTTCATTTTCATGCACTGATCCCTACAGTGCCTTCGGCGCTTTGATTAGCAGACATTCCCCCCTCCCTACCGTGCTTATTAATAGATTTGGAAAGAAAGGCCATTTGCAGCGATTTATTTATCGACTTGTACTGTCTAACAATGAGACAGTGTAAGAATTGTCTATACTAAGAAGAAAGTATGAATTTATAAAGAGATTATGCCGCCAATCAGGGAGGGATATGGTATTAATAGTGTTGGGTCACCCTACACAACTTTTTTTTGAACATGTATCTAAAATAGGCAAACTGTTGGATACCACTTTTAAATCCATAGCTAAATTCTATGGTTTATGTGAATGTGTCAATTCCAAATTTGACACTAGTCATTGTTTCTATATTGTTAATAAATTAAAAAATATGATATACTACTTTATATACTATTCTCATTTGTAAGATTCAACAAAATGTGCTATAAAACACATTTAAGTTTCACCTTTAGATGTCTTGTGATTTGCTACCCCAACAGAATTATGATTTTACAGACATTGAATACATTGTATGAGTTCGTACTCTTTAAAGGCATCTCAAAACCCTTATATAAGTGACCCCCCCCCCCCCCCCATTTATTGCCCCACCCAGCATGTGAGGGCATCTGTTTTCTGATAAGCCAGGCTGCCACAGTCTGTAACGATGTGTCTGTCACACAGGTATTGTTCAAGATCCAAGTGTATGTATGCTATATCTGGGGGTTGAACATAGTCATTCACAGTTTGTAAAGGAAACAGTTGTGAATATACCAATTACGCAATCCTATATATATATATATATATATATATATATATATATATATATATATATATATATATATATATATATATATATATATATATATATATATATATATATATATATATAAATCTTTATTTGTTTTCTTTCTTACTTTGCTGGTTGATTTTGTTATTTCTTTCTTTCATTCTTCTAGTTCTCATATATATTTTAAGTTATATTTTATTTTGATTTGTAAAATGTAACGAAACGTTTCTAACAAAAGCAATTTAATAAGTCATTCATTGTCAGAATAATGTCCTTCAGACTCATTTTAAGTCATTTTGAATGCTAAAACTTGTATCTCTCATGTATTTTCAAAATCAAATATTTAACTATGAAATAAATACATAATCATGCAGTTACAAAATTGACACCTAGTAATTAATGCAATAAAGAATATGTAAGGGATCATACAGTAAAAAATCCACATTATTACTAAAATTAATGTTCATGGCTTTGTGTAAAACTAGCGTACTGCCTCACTTCCATACTAGCAGGTTTTGCATTAACCCATCAGAGGTTTTACTGGGACAGATTAGTACTATGTTGGCTAAAGACTCCCTGCAGTGATGACCAGCAATTAGGATGTCTGGTCACAGCAGGTCGGGGCCTGGCTCAGTGGGATACCACATTCCTTTTGAGATGCCTTTAAGTGGATTTTATCAGGACTTTGAGCCTAACCTGCTCAAGCCAGCAGCTCTGCATTTGTGCGATGTGCCGGATCTTATTTTGATTGCGCGCGCGAATGTGTTTGTTTGTATCTGTGCTTGTTTGATATATATAAAAAAAATCACACATTCATAAAAGCAAAATTACCGAACTTAAAAGAAGTGATAAGAACTCATCAAAAATTTTGTGCGTTTTCTTGAGTGTAAAAGCGTATATGCGCGTTAACTGTAAAGGGAATGCATGTATGTCTTTGTTTGAGCGCGAACTACGCACATGAAATACCTATGTATTACTTGTTTGTTTGTTTTTTGCTTGTTGTTGTTTTTTTTTTCTTTGGTAAAGAAAAATTATAGAAGCAAAAGATTGCATGGTTGATTACAATTATAAACAAAAGAGTCTTGTATGCAAACAACATTCAACATGGTTGCCCTTGTCAGAAACTGGGTTATCATGACACAGGGAGCCATGACCGAGTACTGACCCGTCCTAATTACTAGCGGACTGGCTACTTCTGCTAAACTCGTACATAATGAACTATGTCAGAACAAAATGGAGACCAAACAAAGACGTCTCTAAATCATATATTTGGATCTAGGTAAAAAGAAAATGCTGACTAAAGTACAGACTTCTCTTAATCGGATAAAAGGAAATAAGAATTAACAAAATGCAGACAAATAATTAAAACTTCTTTAATTCAGATTATAAAATTTGGCAAAAAGCAAACCAACTGACAAAATTGGTTTTAATCGGGTATATGCACTCAACTTACCTAATTATGATTTATGGAACTATGTCAAAATCAAACGATTAATATATGGGACTATGTTATAACTAGGAAGTGATTATTTTCTAAATCGCTTTCATGGAACTATTTCAAAACAAAATTCTGACTCATATTTAATAAATTGGCTAATACACTGTCGTTGTTTTTATTTATTTATTAATTAATTTATTCATGTTTTATTTATTTTGTGTGTTTGTGTGTGTGTGTGTGGGGGGGGGGGGCGGTCTTTTTTGTTGTTGTGTTTTGTTGTACTATTGATTTGTTATTTTGTTTGTTTGTTGTTGTTTTGTGTTTTTATTTATTAAATACAACGCAATGGCAACGCCAAATGTTTATTAGGAACGTCATCTGATACAGCATGCGAAACCTCGTTACAACAAAAGCAGACACGAAAGAATACACATGACAAGCTCATTGGAACTGGGCAGATCATGGGCAGATCTAGCGGGAGTGCTACAAATAGTCAGCACGTATTTCCGCCTAAAATATCTTGGAAAAAACAACAAGCATTGAAATTATATTATTTGTGTAAATACACTTTCTATGAAGGTCTGTCAAGCATTCCCTTTACACTAATGGTACCTATGGACATATGTCAGAACACAATGCATACTTGACAAGAGAACATTTATTGAGTGTAAATGCAGAACTGTAGCCACTCTTTTTTGTTTATGTAAGATAATGTATTGTGTTGGATTGATATGAGTTCATTTTAACATAGAACTAAGACTCCAAGATATGCTCAGAAATAGGTCAAAATTGAATGCAGACCTTGCCACTGTAAATATACAGGTTGCTAAAAACATGGGTGCTGTGCTATCGCCGACTCATTGTGTTGGCCATGTAAGATACAATACGTATTTTACCGATAGCGCAATCGGTAGAGCGTCGGCTCCAGGTACGTGAGGCCCCGGGTTCGAACCCGGGTTGCGACATACCGAAGTCGTAAAAATGGTAGTGGTAGGTAGCTCCCTTGCTAACGCTTAAGCAAATATAAGGGTAGTTCCAGGACTAGGTGGCCCAGTGTCAGGTTAATGTGACTGGATGCGGTATCATGCCATGTTTTCACGGTATGCTATACACAGAGAAGGCTTCAAGTGGACATCGTCTCCAGATAACTGAAATAATATTGGTGGGACGATAAACCCAATAAACAAACAATAGACCTACCTATTTAGTATTGTATATAACAGTACTGGAATGACATGGATTCATTCCAAGCGAGTCAGCGCGTATTTACGCCTAAAATATTTTGGAAAAAAACAAGCCGCATTGAAATTAAATCATGTGTGTTACTAAGCACATTGGCTTCCGCCAATGAGATATGGAACTAAATCTTAGCCAAATTATCACGAATTTGTCAGGCTAAAGCCAGTAGTGTAGCTGAGAGGTGTCAAAACCACCCCGTTCGCTGAATATCTATTTCAGTATAAATATTGAATTACATACACATGAACTTTTTTAAAGAACTCCTGAACATTTTGTCAATGTGGAATGATAGGTGTGCATTCAGACCGTATCTTGGTACTCGCAGAGTGTATTGCGTACACGCATAGTGTACTGGGTAGACATGCATGTATAGTGAGTATGGTACACGTAGATTGAATTTAGTACGCACAGAGCGTATTTGGTACACGTAGAGTGAATTGCGTACACGCAGGGTAAATTGGGTACACGCAGAGTATATTGGGTACATCCATAGTTTAATGCGTATTCGAAGGTTGTATTTGGTATACACATAGTGCAATGGTTATATGCCTTTGGATAGACGAAGTGCGTTTTAGGTACAAGTAGAGAGTATTGGGTATACAGAGTGTATTCGGTATACGCATAGTGTAATAGGTACACACAGAGTGTACTGCCTACACGAAGAGTGTACTTGGTGCACGCAGAATGTATAGGGTACATGCAGAGTGTATTGGGTACGCACACGATGTATTTGGCACATGTAGGCGTGTATTTGGTTCACGCAATGTGTATTTGATATATACGGAGTGTATCTAGTTCATGCATTAGTAGATTGGTTTCACACAGAGTGTATTGGCTGTACACAGAGTGTATTGGCTGTACACAGAGTGTATTGGGTGTACACAGAGTGAATTGTGTACATGAAAAAAGGAGTGTACAGGGTACAGAGTGTATTTGGTACATGTGCACGAAGAGTTCACCTGAGTGAACAAGAAGGATAATTCTTCCCACCTTTCTTTTTCGCAATGTACGAGTGTACATTAGATACAGGGTGGTATTTCATAAGATATCATAGGGCCAGTTCATTATTATTTTTCGGCGATTTCAGGCCTTTTCGGAATCGAATGAAAAGGCAATTTCACTTTGGATCGTCTGTTTATACAACCGACCACGCAACAGTAGTCCCTACCGCCCATTTTCAAGATTTCTTCTATTTCGAATCTCGAATAAATTTACCTCTGAAATGGGCTTCATCAATGTTAAACGAACGGCGTTGTTTACCATCACCTTTTATGGTTAAAGTACATCCGCCAGTTTCTGTAACGAACTGTTCGATTGGTTTACGTGGTATGACGTCAAACAAAACATGCAAGCGTCTTATCAACGAGACGTCCTACTAAATACGTCCTACTAAATCACAATAAAATATTTTGGTACGGACACAAATTATCAAATCCTTTGCGCAAGAGCCCCCAGTTTTGGAAATCTCGAGAAAACGGGTCAAGTCTCGTAGAGCGAGATATAAATCGGCGCATGCGCACTGGACGTTGGAAATGGTTTATTGTGGTATCCGACAGTTTGCCTATATCCAATGCATGTAAGAATATTTTTTCCATTGTAAAGGGGGAAATTTAGGCATTCTTCCTGAATACCTTCATACATAAGTCTAAGTAAAGATGAATTTGAACACTAAATATATTGTTAGACGTACATACCTATATTGTTAGACGTACATACCTATATTGTTAGACGTACATACCTATATTGTTAGACTTACATACTTATATTGTTAGACGTACATACATATATTGTTAGACTTACACACATATATTGTTAGACGTACATACCTATATTGTTAGACGTACATACCTATATTGTTAGACGTACATACCTATATTGTAGACGTACATACCTATATTGTTAGACTTACATACCTATATTGTTAGACGTACATACCGATATTGTTAGACGTACATACTTATATTGTTAGACGTACATACCTATATTGTTAGACGTACATACCTATATTGTTAGACGTACATACCTATATTGTTAGACGTACAAATTCGAAAAAATAACTAACTGTACATTCTTTACCAATCTATAAATAAGCACGACAGTGATCTCCGCTAAAATAGATATCGACGTCAGACAATATAGTGTGATCTCAAAAATAAGGTGTTACGTGGTTTCCTTAGTTTAAAAATAGCTAACTCTGCAGCGTGGCTCAGATAGGAAATACCTGTTCGCAATGGCGAGAGGAGACGTTTGCCTTACTGGTTACACAGATTTAAGGCATTATTAAACATCATTTTGCAGTATCTTTTCATGTAACAGTCATATTCGTTTGTTTGGGGGGGGGGGGGGGGGGGGCTTTTTCAAATGCATAAGACAATATCATGCCATTGTTTAAAGGAGTTGCAGTAAAATTTCTTCATACACGCATTTAAGACAATTTAACGCTACTTGAATTGTTAGACATTACAAATCGTGAAATAAAACGCTGTTCTTGTTCATTGTTTCTTAATCTATGAATACCTGCAAAGCGATGTGGATTTCTGCTAAATATAGATGTCGACGTAAGAGCAGGTTAAAGGAACGAGGATAAAACGTAATGTCTAAAAGTAAGAGGTCACATATAGTGGGTTTTGTTTGTTGTTGTTTTCTTGTTTGTTTTTTGTTTGTTTGTTTGTTTGTTGTTGTTTCTAGTTTAAAAATAACTTACTGGGCAGGGTGGCTCAAATAGGAAATACGTGTGTTTGTAAAAAAAGAGTTGGATGTTATGCTTTACTCTCATAAAGGTGTAGACAATCAATAAACAGAATTTCGCCAGACCTTTTTCTTTCGGTTCAATTGGGTAAAATTTATTTGGTCATTTGAGAAAAAAGTTGGTCCAAACTGTTAGATACCACCCTGAAGCTTGTTTCAATAAGTCCTAAGGTTGGAGTTAACCTCGATACTGTATAGGAGTTTAAAGTAGACTTGAACTTTGCTATGAATGAACTTCACACACACGATCTTGAACTTTGTCAGAACTACATGTAAATCCAAATATTGTCAGAGTGTACATGTATAGGAGTTTCGGGTAGGGTGTCTCATTGTTCTATGATTATATAACGTATGATATATATATATATATATATATATATATATATATATATATATATATATATATATATATATATATATATATATATATATATATATATATATATATATATATATATATATATATATATATATATATATATATATCATACAAAACTCCACACTATTTGGATATTTTACCGCGAAGCAGGTGACATTATGTTTTCATACAAATGTTATCAGACGAAGATGTCATATATTTATATATTTAAACGGCAAGAGTTAATTTCTAGACAGCATAACGAGCATTTATATATTAAAAGAGGGGGGGGGGTGTGAGCTGTTTCCTTGCTTCATCTTAAATCCTAAAAAAACAGTTAAAAAATAACAGTTGAATTAATTTTTCTATCATCTTTGACCGTTATGTAATATAATAAAAACGTTAACCTTTCGTTACGGATATTTGTACTGCTAACTTGAGTAACTGGTTGAGCAAAGTGTACATATTATTATGACGCGTTTTTATAATGAGGTAAATAATATTTTTAACTAACACTTCGCGAACTTAAAAATACATTTTATGCCAAAATAACTGATTTTTATAAGGCTAATAAGGTTACATGTATTACATAATTGCACTTACATATTTTTTATATATTTATTTATTTGAATTTTACGGCACAGCGACACTTAACAGGTCATTCGGCGCCGAATACAAAGAAATTTAATGCGAATTAAGAATAAACAGGTTAAAACTAAACTGTGTTAGTAAAATATAGAAAAATACAAAATCTACCAGGTTTAAATAATGTGAACTACAATCGAAAATAGGTTAATATATTAAACGGTTTAAAGATATATTACGGTTGGTAAATAAACAGTTCCAAGCATACAATACAGGCAAATTTCCGGCTTATATTGTGTATATTTTTTCCAGTTTAATTTTATTTTGCTGAAATTGCCACATAATCAATTGTTAAGCAAACATGCATTAATTAAGAAACATTTCAAAGAAAAAATACTTACGCCAGATGCAACTAAACGACGTTTTAATTAGGGGAAGCGGATGCGGTTTGTGCGTGTGTTTTTTGTAAATCTGAATTGTTGGACCATCGCAGAATTATTTGGTTTAGTTACACGCATTGCATTTCTAAAGCAAATAAAACGGAAGCGTTCAATATATCATAAACAGCTATTTTGTCGACTACATTAATATTCCGAAAGGGAATTTAACATTCTTAAGGGTAAATTAACATTAAAACGGACAAAATGAAATTATAAAGGGGACAATCAAACAGAGACATGCTACTTTGTGAACAAGAATTTTCGGAGGATTTCAAATGGCTACCAAGACAATGCATTTGTTAACGGAAATGAGGCTTATAATAGTAAACACGCTTATTAAAAGTCACCCGTGAATAATAACTTAAAACAGCAATTAAAAATGAAAAAAATTCTAAAGATAAACCTTATGCATTTTAGTGCAATCTAAAATCCATCGAATATGATGAATTGATTTTTTAAGTGTGTGATCATGTCTGTGCGCATGTCCGTCTCTCTATGCATACTTACTTTTATGCAGGCTTGCCCTGCTGTGTAAATTTGCGCGAGGATTCATGTGTTCGAAAGTGTACCTGTGATCGCATGTGCATCTGTGTTCGCTAGTATATCTGTGTTCTCATGTGCATCTGTGTTCACAAGTGTATCTGTGTTCGCAAGTGTATCTGTGTTCGCAAGTATATTTGTGTTCGTAATTGTATCTGCGTTTGCAATTATATATGTTTTTGCCAGTTTATCTGTGTTGGAAAGTGTATCTGTGATGCCAAAAACATCTTTGATCGCAATTGTATTTGTGTTCGTTAATGTACGCCTGTCCCTTTTATGTATGTATGTATGTATGTATGTATGTATGTATGTATGTATGTATGTATGTATATATATATATATATATATATATATATATATATATATATATATATATATATATATATATATATATATACTGATGTAAAAAAAAACTGTGCTTGTATCTAAACCACCAGGCCTCAATGGCAACTGTAAAACTCGGTTGGTCAGTAACCTGACCCCAGACAACCAACACGAGAAACAAAAACACGTCTGTTTTTGTGCTTTTCTTCGTATTCTTTCGAACAATTTCTCATCCCAACTGCAAAGTCTGACAGCCCGGGTAATTGACCAGAACGGTTAAAAGTCTGACCGCTTCCCGTGCCCTGCGTTGTACCAGTGTAGTGTTGTGCGTGTCTTGTGGTTTCTGGGCCGTTTTCAAACTTTTTATATATACACAGGCAAAATTCGACCTAACCAGTCAACAGACAAAATTTACTTTAAATGCTTAGTATGTTGTAAGCTTTAAGTTCTATCTATACGCTCAGGATTCATCCCTAATGAGTACTGACTCTTCCAAAATGTAGACAGTTAAAGGGGACCGGGGATGTGGATTTTAATAAAATTTGAAAGTACTCATTTCCAATTTAACATTGAAAGAAAATGTTTAAGCTGAATATTTAAAAACTCATTGTAGATCTGGTGTTGACAAGGTGGTGCTGTCATCTGAATCCTGTGAATCCTCATCTTCAAGAGTTGCTCAATCGTTTTGTCAAAGCAGCCCACATACTTTGGTCAGAGGTAAGTTGCCATAGCAACATAATCAGTTTGGGTGTTATTTTTATTATCAAAGACCTGTATTCTTCACAGATTTGTATTTTAGGAAATTACATCAAGTCCAAACTTAAATCACTTTTTTTTATTTCTAATTACGATTTTGATTGAAAGTTAGTCTATGTATTCCTCTATATGAAAGTCATCCTGTGTTCTTTGCCCATGACCTTCACACGGCGCAATTTAGAAGACATTTGGTGTTGTTTTCCCTCTCCTTTCACATGGCCCAATATATGACATTTTGGTTTTTATTTAACCTCTCTTAGAGGGCATTTGGTAATTTTCGTCGCCTTCCCCACAGCCACATCTAGAAGACATGGCGTTCTTTTCCCTCTCGATTCACACGGTCCAATATAACTTATATTTCGTGTTTATTTATCCTCTCTCTTCACACGGCCCGTTGCATTCTTTCTTGTTTTCCTTCGCTTTTCACACGACCCAATATAGAAGATATTCGGTGTTGTTTTTCTTCGCCTTTCACACGACCCAATATAGAAGATATTCGGTGTTGTTTTCCCTCGGCTTTCACACGACCCAATATAAAAGATATTCGGTATTATTTTCCTTCGCCTTTCACACGACCCAATATAGAAAATATTCGGTGTTGTTTTCCCTCGCCCTTCACACAACCCAATATCGAAGATATTAGGTGTTGTTTTGCCTTTTCCTTCGCCTTTCACACGACCAAATATAGAAGATATTCGGTGTTGTTTCCTTTTCCTTCGCCTTTCACGCGACCCAATATAGAAGATATTCGGTGTTGTTTTCCTTTTCCTTCGCCTTTCAAGCGACCCAAATAAAAGATATTCGGTGCTGTTTTCCCTTTTCCTTCGCCTTTCAAACGACCCAATATAGAATATATTCGGTGTTGTTTTCCCTTTTCCTTCGCCTTTCAAACGACCCAAATAAAAGATATTCGGTGTTGTTTTCCCTTTTCCTTCGCCTTTCACACGACCCAATATAGAAGATATTCGGTGTTGTTTTCCCTTTTCCTTCGCCTTTCACGCGACCCAATATAGAAGATATTCGGTGTTGTTTTCCCTTTTCCTTCGCCTTTCACACGACCCAATAAAGAAGATATTCGTTGTTGTTTTCCCTTTTCCTTCGCCTTTCACGCGACCCAATATAGAAGATATTCGGTGTTGTTTTCCATTTTCCTTCGCCTTTCACACGGCCCCACATAGTCCTAAACTTGCCCATCTTATGATATCGGTTACTCGGTGGCCTAGTTTCATCTCTTGACTTGTTTACAGGTGATTTTCATACAATTGTTATTATGTTGGTCGGTTTTATCGTGTCTTATTGATACCATCCGTATAGGATATTATATTTAGGCATAGGAAACTATAAGCTGATACGGTCCGATTGCATCCGGCGGGTGCGAAAAATTGTTTTTGTCGATCCTTTGTTAAAATTAATCCCGTTTTTTACTTTCGATAAATATTTTAATTTTACACAAGATTTGCTTTTTGTTGTTAATTTAAAGCAAGAGAAAACAGCTTTTGAAGAATATCTGCAATAAATGGGTCATGGAGATTTTAGGCTATGATATATTATTGAATATATGAAGTAATTTCCCATATTTATGGAGAATTCACATGTTGGTTTGTTTATATTTACTCCCAGACAAAACTATTCGAGTAAATACATCTTAAAAAATGACAATATGTCAATAAGTTGCCATAACAGCCTAAAACATCATATCGAATTTGGCAACAACTTGTTTTTTATTGTATTGAAAGCGTACAATTAAATGCCGAATTACCGATATTTGATATAAACCTGAAAAAGCCATAAAATGAGTGATAATAAAATTCCAATCTTGTAAAAATCAACGTTTTCGTCTGCTCGGGCTTGCATTTGTCTTCGTTCAGAGTTAAACCTAAGTTTAAACATTGTTAAGAAAATTTAAATTTTCCACAAACACGTTCAATCATTTACGTCAATTTCTACAGAAAATAAGACTAATATGACCGTTTGCAGCAAAATTCAATATGGCCGCTATAATTGATTATGACGCCACTCTCATTGTTTAACATGTGTGCATACATATTGCACTGGTACGATTCATCGACAGGAATTGTCTTTTTGAGTTTTCCCTTTTTCCCTCTTCGATGTCTATCTTAGATATATAGTTACAAGTTTGTATCGAAAGCTTTCTTATTTAATAATTTACAAAAACACACAAAGCAAATAAAATATAAACAACAACAACAAAAAACAACAAAACAAAAAATCAACAACAATAAAATAACAATAATAACAACAACAACAAATAACAACAACAAAACTTGATTTTTTTTACAATAGTTCCCATGCGTCTCGTATTTCTGCGCCCACTGGCCTAATACATCTATGATATTAAATTGGGTCAACCTTTATTTGGACACTTGGGTGGATCGTGATGGACAATGTACACATACTTGCTGGACAATGTTCATACATTGTCTATCTTATGGCTAAAATCTGTCTTTCATTATCTGTTGTGTTCGTCCGTCGGTACAGTGGGTGCCGCAAGCAGGTAGCTTCGAGTTAATTGGTGGTTGAGATAATCAGCTACACCGAAAGGATTATGTCAAGACATCCAATAGGTACAAATTAACATTTGTTCAGTTTTATACATATACTCTGAAAAAATTGCATTTCTGAATTCTAGAAACATTTTTAGAAATATATGTTAGCATGCATTGTTGATAAGGAACAGTCCGTTTAATACACAAACGAGACATATTTTAATTTGTTTGTTTTTTTGCATATAAATCATCGTTACAGGTGGACAAGCACAAATAAAATCATGCTTAAAATTGTGATTAACGATTTAAAATTGTGTTTTATGAGTATCAATTTAATGGGCTGTTAAGAAAATTAATTTTGGTTTCTTCCGCAAATAAATTATAAATATAGCTATGACTTGTTTAGAACAAGTAGTTTACGTAAAGCAGCCTAATGATGCTGAATGCTGCTGATGATGTTAGGGGTGGTGGTGATAATTATTATTATCCTTTTCCTCCTCCTCCTCCTCCTCCTCAGCATCATCATCATTAGGCTGCATTACATTATTATAGTTAAAAGGATAAAAATTGATGTTTTCTTGAAATAGTGCTGATTTTCCTTAAACATAAACGTATTTAAATTGCTTGATATATGTTTTGCTAGGATTTCAAGCTTCTTGTCTGTAAAAAGAACCAGACGTTCAGCAAAAATCAGTTTTGTTTATCCTTATCTGGACACACAAATGACAGGTGCTTTACCCTTATCATCCACATTGGCGTATGAATATTAGTTTTATCAGAGTACTATTGGAAATTGTGTTTACGGTGACGTTATTATTGTCACATTAACACCGGGATTAATTTATTGTTGACAGGATTAATCATAGGGCTGGAATGTGATGGGATTTTCCGGCATTTTTACCGATACTGTGCAGCGACATTTCTATCATTATAGCACAAGGGCAGTTATGAGGTGCCCAGGGACTGAAGTCTGACGGTCCATTATACTGACACCGACGAGTCAGGCGTAATGCTGTCCCCTTAGCACCAAGCGTTAGGAAGGAAGCCACTACAACCAACTTTAAAGTCTTTGGTTTGACCCGGCCGGAGTTTGAACCCACGACCTCCCGATCCTCAAGCGATTAATCATTGACAACATCCCCTCTAAACAAAGCTTTATGCTGGCCTCTATCGGACATTTTCTGCTCATTCCGCCATTTTTCGGATAGATGGCTGTTGAGGCATATGTAATATATGGTGATATACTGACAGCACATGTATGTCAAAACCTTTTATTAATTTTCATCTAATTCTGAAAATTTACGGATACCAAGTTGTTATTGCATTTCTTGAATCTGAACGCACATCTCTTTCTATGACAAGAAAGCACGTCACTTTCTACGACAAGAAAGCACATCTCATTCTATGAAAAGTTTTTGAAGCATTGGTAGAATTAAAGAAAACTGAACTTATCAAAACGAAATTGAAATACTTTGTGGCATTTTCGGCTTATTCTTGCACTTTACATGTATATGCTGTGGCGTATGTGACTAATTTGCTGAAAAATAAAAGCATATATCTATTTATTTCTAAACCTTTTAATGACATTTCTGGCCTTTATTCCGACGCATTACGAATCCCTAGCTGCAGTTGCACGTCTACGATCTCTTCTCGTAAAAAAGCAAGCTCATTTATTTCTGTAAGTGACTGTAAAACGCCTTCTTAACCACTTTTATTACATTTTCTCTTATTTCGACATTTTAATGGTGCAAAGCTGTTGTGACTTGTATAGTTTACTCGAAGGAAAATGAACCCATATCTCTTTCTCAACATTTTATGACAAATCATAGACTTTTTCTGATTTCCCTAACTCTATTGGCTAGATATGTGATATCGGTGTATTATTTTTACAACTCATCAATGCATAAACTTCATCTTTAATCAGAAATGTTCTATCCTCGAAGCAAAAGAGCCTTTATAATAATTCCACCACAGAATGGCACCCAGATTTCACCGCTGGTGTGTGACGATGGCTTTACGTTTATGTTCTATGCTAAAACTAGATATTTTCTCGTACTAGTCATAAATAAGGGCGTAAAAGGTGACTATTATTTTTCACAGTTAGTTAACTAAATGTACCTTTCCGTCAGGGACGGATCTAGAAAATTTTGTTGGGTGGTGGTGGTGGTGGTGAGGAGGGGGAGGGGGAGGGGGCTATGAATCAAGATCCATTCAACATTATCTCAGTAAATACCAGATATATATATATATATATATATATATATATATATATATATATATATATATATATATATATATATATATATATATATATATATATATATATATATATATATATATACAAACAGTAGGGGAGCCTGTCTTCGACCTAAGCAATCAAAAGAAAACAAACTACTTTAAAAGCTTAGTATTTTAACCTTACATGTATGTGTTTTTACAACTAAACTCTTTTATCTTGTTGTATGTGTGTGTGTGGGTGGGGGTGGGGGGGGGGGATGGGGGAGGGATCCTCCACTGGATCCAACCCTGGTTTCCGTACAGCTTGTGGATTAGGAAAATGACAGAAGTTAAATCAATATTCAAGATAGTTTAATGTTTTTAAAAAAGGTTAGGTGCAAGAAAAGTTAAAATGCGAAAGTTCAATGAGAAGGAAGATTTAAGATTCGAAGCCAATGTCAGAAAAAGTGTCAAGCAAAGCCAAGGTTCAAGCAAAGATTAGGATCAAGCCAACTTTATAAAAGTTTCAAGCAAAGCCAATGATAAAACAAATCGAAGGTTCAAACAATGCCGATTTCCTGGCAACGCATGTATTTGAACAATGCAATAAAATTCATTTTTATTTTTATATATTAATATTTTGTACACTTTCAATGCTATGTTCAATAGAATTATTATTTCGTTTTGATTTAATATTATTTATTATTGATATTATGACTAACAATATTGACACCTATATCTATGATTTTGCAGTTAGCAAAACAACATTTGGTATATTATAGAATATATGTGTTAATTTACCTCATACGCTATAAATTATGTTTTAACGAAGATGTGTTAATCTGCTTGCAGACCTCTTGCAAATTAAATAACAATATTTCAAGAATAACGTTTCAACTCGACAGCTATGACCCCTAAATACTTACTGCTTCCAGCCCATATAATGAAATTAAAATTCATTCGATGATGCTATTGGATTTTTCTTTTCTGGCTTGGGAAGGATGCAGTGGGGTGGGGGATGCATCAGGATCAGCATTGTCTGGATCAGCCCCTGTGTCTGGCAGTTCATTTATGCTCGCTGGTATCAGTCTTAATATAATAATGTTCAGTTCTGTTTGTTGACACTTTAAAATTTTATTATCTTGACATTTTGTTGTTGTTGTTGTTGTTGTTGTTGTTGTTGTTTTCTTTTTTCATTATTTTCGCTAATGGTCTATCTTAATGCATGTTTCCTAAAATTTCTTTTTTTTTCATTATTTTCGCTAATGGTCTATCTTAATGCATGTTTACTAAAAGTATGTTACAAAAGTGTCAACACAGGCAAGCGCTTATTCTTACGCAAATAGTTATTTTAAAATAACTTGTATAGTTTCTTTATGTATATGATAACATACGAGTGTAAATGTATGTAGTTTGGTCACATGTTAATTTCAAATTAGGTTAGCGCTACAAGAACCATTGACCCAGATCTTTATCTTCTTCCATTTACATTCTCTGGCAGGGAGTGTCATGACAAATTGATTAACCTAAATGTAGCATTGACCTTAGAGATAAAAAGACAGCTACAAATGACACTAAATGTCTTTTTTATAACGTTTTTACGGAGTTTGTGTGTTAGTATATTTTTCCTATCCCACACACTTTCTAAGAAAATTGCTATAAGACAGTTGGTATGGATTTGTAAAAAATATGTACTTTCATTTAAGCGACTTGGTTATTGCTGTTTAATAAATTTGCATTTTCTTTTAAATTTTACTCACACAAACAAAGGATAGGAATGTTAAATCAACATGATAAATGGATTTAATTTCTATTATTGATTTCTAGATTATGATTTATATGTTAATGATGATTATGCTGTTATATTGTCCGTTGAAGGTGGTATCCGACAGTTTGCCTATATGAAATACACGTCCCAATATCTAACTACTGCTTTGGGGAATTCTGTCATATATTTTGCATAACCCCATACTTTAGTCGTTATAAAGGCTATTTTAAACATTTACTTTATTAGACTGTACTTATTGCGAAAAAAATACTCGAAATGTTTAGTCTTTCCATCTCTATAAAAAACGCGATAGTTGTCACTGCTAAAAATAGACATCGACGTCAGAGCGGATTACACGGATGACTATATAAAAGTAAGTGGTCACATGTTTTTCTAAGTTTAAAAATAGCTATCTCGGCAGCGTGGCTCGGAAAGGAAACACCTGTTTTGAAATGACGAGAGGGAAAACCTTGACATTTCACACACATCTTTGGCATCAATGAACAACATTTTGCAAGGCCTTTTCTGTTACAATTGACTTATTTGGTTTTTGAGAAAGATCTTTTAGACCAAACTGTCGGATTCCACCTTTAAAAATGTGTGGTGTTTTTGGTCAAGAGAATCAAAGACATTGTTGCAGTCAATCGGAACACCTCGGGCAATTCACGAATCATCTCTCGGATGTATGTAGGTAGTCGGTTCTCCTCGGCCATTTCCCTTAATGGGACTACTTTTGTGACAGACGTCAAAATAAAGATGGCAGTTCGGGTGACAGCTTACTACAGCACGATGCCTGTAAAACTTCAATTTGTGGCTACTTCAAATTTAAATCATTCAATTTTAATTTACCCAGCGCAGCAGACACGCAGCTGTCAAACGATGGCATTGTTTATGTTTTGTGCGAACTACATTTTAGGCATATTCTTCTTCCGACTTCCGGCGAAAAGAAAACGATCGTGATTTCCGTATCATTGCACCAGATTCATCCGAGGGATGATTGTCTCGAGGACGAAATTACCCGAGGAGTTCCGATTGTGTTGTAGTTTTCAACACTCTTTAGCCAATGAAGCTCAACAACCTACTTTAACTTCAAACCACGCCTTCCGGAATGTACGTCATATTAAGACGTCAGTCATAAACAGGGAACTGATTGACCCGATAGTGTCGTCTTTCAATAAATGAAGTACGGAGCGTTTGGTGCTATGCTAATTGTATATACGGTTGACTGAGACATACGGTTGAGTAGTGTGATTGCGTGTGTTTGTTGTTTTGTCGTTGTTTTCGTTTATTTTCCGCGTTTTTTTTACGGCTAAAGAAACAAGCAAACAAGCCCCAAATTTAGAAAATGATGTCCGAGAATTCAATGTTCTAAAACCACTTATGTGAAATGTAAACTCCGTTTATATTAAAACAAATTTAACGTAATTAATTAATTAAGCTTGCGTTTGGTATTTTATATAATTTTAAATAATAATTAGATAAAGGATATAAATTTAAGTAGAGGAGAGAGAGAGAGAGAGAGAGAGAGAGAGAGAGAGAGAGAGAGAGAGAGAGAGAGAGAGAGAGAGAGAGAGAGAGAGAGAGAGAGAAGGGGAAAAATAGTTTTTATAATGCTAAAAATAACAATACATATTATATACCACAATAAGTTATACAATTACAAGTATGGGTTAATTTGTTTTATAGTTATTTCATTTAGTAGACAAGACATCGGAAGCGTAATGGTACTTATTTAACAAGACAAAGCAAAATATGAAAAATAATTAAATTTTCATTTTAACAAAGGCATTAGTATATTCTACGAAAAAAGAAACTACAGAAAATGTATATAGATAAATCGAATAATTCGCTTTGATAAATAAACCTTCCTCACTAAAGCCTTTAATTAGACAATTATCTTGATAAATTTAGCGGGTATGCTAATGAAAGAAACCTCTTCCGAAATACATGAGAACACAAAGTACATAATTATGATCAGATTATCAATTATTTTCCTGCTGAGTATGATTTTCACAGGCTTAGTAAAATACTGTATATCCAGACCTGACATTTTCTGTGGGGAGATGGCTCGGGATCTACCCTATTTGCTGATGAGTCTACATGTATGTAGAGCGATTATTATTCATATAGCTATCAGGAAACGACTTACGGATTTTGAGAGAGTTAATAACGAATGCAGCAAGTTTATGGTTTAAGTAAGTTGGTTTGTGGTTTTGACTCCGCTGGTAACACGAGAGAGAGTCTCGTGCCGCGGGCAATTAGTTCAGTTGCTTTCTTGAGTTAGGTATGTCAAGGAAAGAGTCATGAATAAAGCTTTTACGGGACCGGCGCATTTTAGTTCCGTCTATCTCATTGCTGACTCAGAGCTTAGAGCGCATTCCGTCAGAATTGTGCCAACATTGAGGTGTGACTTGGTAAAACGAAGCCTGGACAGAGTTGATCTATTTAGCATTTTTGTTTACTTTTGCCAACACACCATGTCTGTATGTAAACAATTTTCCGTAAAATGTATTTATTTTTGGGAAAATCAATCGCGTCAAGAGAGTTTTAAAGTTATGCATGTCAATCGGAACGTCATCTTCCTGTTACGCCATCACACTTAACGTCACGTGTAACGTCATCAACGGTACAAAGATACGCAAAGACGTTATATACAGTTGCGTGTGTTTGATACAAACATTGCCACTTATTATTGTATCTTAGGTTATGTCCGGTGGTAAATCTGTCTCCCGTCTGCTTTGAAAAAAAAACTTGAAAGATGTAAAATTTTGAGGTGCTGGAGTTTGATTATATGGGACATTATAGTTTGTACCAAGTAGTACAAGTTGTACTTAGATATATACCTGCATGCGCTTGCAAGCAGCTCCTCCATGAATCTGATCGCTGCAGTTAACGACGGAAGCGCCTAGCTATATATGCGGGAGACTACACACAGACATGTGGGCGTTGTAAAGTATTATAATTAATACAGTGATTGATGTCTATTTAATACATATATTTGCCTTATTATATGAACACGAACATTGGTCTGGTTTTGTCTGCCTTGAATTAATTCACTCTTATTCAGCCGTGCTAAAACATAAAAATGAAAAAAGTAAGACATATTTAGCCTACTACCATTTTTGTCCTTGTCCCCCTTCACTACGACCATAACCACCACTACTACTAATTACACAACACTGTATCTTTACTACTCATCGTCGTCTTGTTTAGTGCACGAATAATCTCGGATTGTTTAACTTAACAAAAACCGAAGCTTAGTCATATAACCGAACTCGATTTAATGCAATCGGAAAAACATATCTGAACAACATCGACAAAAAAACACCCTATTTACATATTGCAACTTAGCATTACAAATTGTTAATATGATTAACATTCCGACCGCTTGCCGTGGTTATCCTGTAACAGACGACCCAACTCATGCAACGTAACAATTAATTTCTCTATTGCACTTCAAACCTTAGCAGCCTTTTTCTCTGCTACTCTCCCTGTCTACCGGAGGAGTCTGGCTGTTTTTGTTAACAAATCATTCATGAAAAATGTCTACGCAGGCCTATTATTCAAATCACGAGTAGAAAGCACTAATCCTATTCATTATAGATCCCTCCGCGTCATTAAATAGATCCTACGATCCTTGCCTCCCTCTCACAAGAGTCACGGAAGAGCGAAGTGTCGGGCCGTGATAAGTAGCGCTCCAGGGGAACAACGGAACTATTTTCTTCTTCACTTATCGCTCTAGTCTTGGTGAATGGAATAAATACGCGTATGTATCTTGTAGAGAAGAAATATTGTACTTTCATTTTTTACAGAATATTTTTTTTTTACATTTGTATTTTTATGTTTCGTTTATTTTTTTTCCAATGTCTTTAAACAGTTTAAATGTATTTTAAATATTCGTCACAAAATTAAATAATGTACAAATAACAATTAGATAAGTTTCTTTACCTTTTGTTTCCTACCTGCCAGCTCATAATGGACATCAAGAAAACTTTGCTTACCATTTCTGCTTTGATAACTTTTAATTTGTTAGCATATATGATTCTATTCTCGTTATATGTTTTGCACCCTTTTTTTCATAAAGCATAATTCTTGTATTAATGTAAATCATTAGTTATGACCGGGGTTGTTATTAAATATTAACATTACCATTGTACTGAGCTTTCATAATATTAGTCCTTAATTGTAATTTTGACCTTTTTTTCGGTTCCGGGTATCTGTTATTAATTAATCGTTATTTATTAATCGTTATTTTCCCAGTTGTGTCTATTTTTTAATCTCTTTTTTTCGAATGTTTCGCTGTGTCTTAGTCTCTCTATCTCTTCGTTCGTGTGTCTATGTATCTGCGTCTGTATGTCAGCTGTCTGTTCATCAAAATGTTCATTTCTCTATCTTTCTTACTGTTTTATGTTTGTCTCTTTTTCTTTCTATCATATGTTTATACTTCTTCTTTCACATAATGTCCTCTCTTTCGTTTCCGATATTCCATGTGAAACAATTTCGCTTTCTGTTTCGATGCAATCATTGCATCTTCATTTATGTATTATGTTATTACAAGAATGTGTCTTATAGACTGTGATTTACTATGTAAAACGAAACTACCAGCTGCCGACAAATCATAAAAAACAGCATTCTAGTGCGAATAAACCCTTGACATAAAATGTGAATGAAGCACATGCTTGAAAAACATACAGTTCGGCGCAATAATTTCCTCGGATTATTTTTAATACTTCGTATTATCAAAAGATGTTTTGCGAAGTAACTGAGTACTTTGAAACTTGTTGAACCTAAAACAGTGTTCTTGCTAGCGTAGATCACCTAGTTGCCTTGTCTTTTATTTATGAAAGGCGAATAAATACATTAGTATAGTTTTCCATTGTTTTATTGTGTTTTTGGGGTACAATGTATTCGGTGTTTTTGTTTTGTTCTCTATAAACGAGAAACCTTAATCTATAGTTAACATATCCATTAATAGATATTTTCTTGAATTTGGTGTATATTTATTTGTCTTCCGCGATAAACGAACAATTGATACTAATTTTTTATAAATTAAACATGTTTATTTACTCTTTGAATTCACGGTTTCAATCGGCAGACTTCCAATTAACGCTCATTTAGACTCTAAATGGATTTCGATATTTTCATAGAAAGTTTGTATACATCATTTTTGTTAAGTCATTCAGAATCAGGCATTGTTTTAGACGATTTTTCTATTTAAATATTTTACTAAGTTGTTTTTGACCGTCAGAACGTTTCAGCGAAGTATTTTAGACACTTTTGTGAGTTTAAATTTAAAATTTTCAAATGTGTTATGGATGCTTTTGCAACGACGGCTTCCAGAAAACGTAGGTTTAGCCTTTCCGCGTAGTATAAAAGTTCTGAAAAGACTTTAGTAGATCTTCACGTTTGTTTGTTTTGTTTTTTTGTTACATTGCACCGACACAATATTGGTCATAGCGTATTATTGGTGGAAGAAGACCCCAGATTTATAACTGGGTAGAACGTAAATATTTATAGACGATTGTATGGACCAGATCTTACCAACAATTAATGTCCACGTTTATTATTCATAAAAATTATTCACAACATGTTTGTGCATCTCATATATCTATAAATATAGAAATAAGTAAAACGGATCAGGCAGCGCAAAACAACAACAGCAAACAAATGAGAATATGCAATTCATATTTATATTTGTGATATTTCGATATTTCTAAAGACCATTAGAAGTATATTCGACAATGACTAAGCATTCTGACAGCGTTAGATCTACAGCAAACGAAATTTAACCTCCAAATGATTCGATAAGTTACTTAGAAGTCTCCCTACTTTCGAAGCCAATCAGAAGCTATGACAATTCAAATTCCTCAGCGAGTTATTTCAATTATACTCCTTTCTATTTTCTACAAAATAGATCGATCTATTTTACTAAATGGTGTTATTTTCAACTGCGCATGTGCAACAAACCACGCATTCTGGCCAATCTGATCACCTCGGCCTTTATGCTATGCAAGAGACCTCTGACATAATAAGGCGCCATCTTGGATCTACTTTGTGTGTCTTAGTTTTAATACTGGGTATTTAATGTTGACTTTTCAATTTTCCGTAAATCATATAGATTGTATTGATAAAAAAAATCGTTGTTATTGCAAGATATACTCAACTAAATGATATATATATATAATTTGTTACTTTCTCGCGAACGGACACTGTTTCATAACTCAGGCGACGCACTTTGGTGTATTCTAGAGCTATGTACGAGGTGTATTTTACGAACCATACGGAAATACCCGAAGTTTTACGATTGGCATTCTGGCCTGACAGCTCCCCATGTGACGACGTTTGAATACGTCAAGACGACTGACAGTTTGATTGACAGTTTTATGGGGCGGATTACATGTCTTTTTGGTAAAACAAGTAGAAGTGAGGCGAGGACTTTTAAGTCGGATAGAATCTGTTACGATCCTTTCGGCTTCTATTTTCTATTGAAACGTCATAATAGACTCTATCCTTAACAAAGACAGACTTGCTTTATTCAGGTTAACTACACGTATACGTTTCTGTTTGCATCGCATACAATTCAAATAAAACAGATGCACAAGACGCAACCAACGTAGATGTTATTTTGCCGTTATGAAACGAAATCTACGTTTATTTTAGGAATTTAACACACAAGTACTTATTCCACTTTCCAACAACATGACTCGAATAACAATAATGAAATCGCGGCAGCACTGGGCAAAATTAGAAGCTGATAACTCAAATATATGACGTCACGTAAAACTAGCATGCTCAAAATGTCTTAAGCAGACGTCGTGATAATACATGTGGTCATAACGCCTGCTGCATTCCCGCCTCGTTATGTCGTGCTTTGACGCCATCACGAAGCGGGAACGCAGCTGGCGTTAACAACGGCAACCATTCGGACAACCCCGTCTGTAATCAGTCGAACGAAGTCGTCTGGTATAGCGCCGAGCTCTTGCGTATGTGACGCACCGGTTCACATTCAGTCTAGACTTTTAAGTGTGATAGATTTTGCGTCTTCTTATAGCGCCGTAAACCGCGAGTGTAAGCCAAAATGATGAACATCAGACAGGGATCGATGAAAAAACACAGCTCTCTTTCTCAGATATATTTTCACGTCTGCTAACTTTTCCAGTCAATGAGTAATGCAGTACGAGCGATTCAACTTTCGCAAGTACAACTGCTAAAGGTAGTGGCTGCAAGTAAGTTCATATGGACGCAAACAATGTAACAGAAATGAAACTGACCATTAAACTCCCATAATAGCTGCGTGTAGTTCTGTACAGCTTTACGAAAGATATACTTTTTAATTTCCTAAGCATTTGTTTTTGACGTAGACTTTATATCTTATTTCGATGGAATTTACTTAAGTAATGTAGTAAAGTAAAAAAAGTAATTCTCGGACATTTGTGCCAACAAAATAAGCAAAGGTATTCCGATTAAGTAAAGTTGAACTAATAATAGTTATTAGCGGCTGTCCTTTTTATATTTATATATTTTTTTACGATGATTCAATTATGTTAAAATTTAAAAAAACCCGCATATTTGAATTTTTTTTTGAAGACCGTTGTCTCGGACACATTTTACATCTGGTTACTTTTCCAGTCAATGAACAAGGTGAAATGTGTTATAAGTGAATCAGTCTTCACGCCTGCAGCTTTAAATGATAAATTGAATTTAAATATACTGGTAATGTTAATGCGTATTTGGACATGTTGACGAAATACATTCGACTGTTGTAAATAAAATGTCTGCTAAATTATTGGAATTCAAAATATTTTCTTCTTAGGCACACCTTACATCTGCTTTCTGTTCCAGTCGATGCGTAGTGCGGGGTAAATGATATGGCTTTCATTACTGTAATAACAGTTGATAAAGATGTGTTTTAATATAATAGTATGATTAGTATTGGTCAAAGGATAAATGTGATTGAAGCAATCGTGATTTGGGCAATCTTCCTGTGGGCAGTCGTGATAGAATCAGTTGTGATAGGGACAATCGTCCGGGATGGTGTTGGTTGGGGGGGGGGGGGGGGGGGGGAGGTGTGCAATTGTCCTTAGGGGGGTGGGGGTGGTCGTCCTGTGGGCAGTCATCCTAGGGGCAATCGTGCTAGGGGCTGTCGTCCAAGGGGTAATTGCCCTGGGGGCAATCGTCCTGGGGGGAATCGTCCTACGGGTAATCGTCCGGGGGATGGACAATCGTCCTGGGCCGATCGTCCTACGGGTAATCGTCCGGGGGATGGACAATCGTCTTGGGAGTAATCGTCCTACGGGTAATCGTCCGGGGGATGGACAATCGTCTTGGGAGTAATCGTCCTACGGGTAATCGTCCGGGTGATGGACAATCGTCCTGGGCCGATCGTCCTACTGGTAAAATGGCACGGCAATCGGAGTTACTACATGAAACAATTGTGATTAGGCCGATCGTTAGGATAATTACCCCAAGGGCCATCATCCTAAGGGACAACTATCCGGGACACAACATACGTAATTTATGACTTTCTTTGTTGCCATATGAAACCCTTCTAAGGGTGCGATTTCAAAGTTTGACCGATCTTTTTCTTGTTATACATCATTTGAATGTTCTATACATTGTTTACTTGTTTATCACGAACATAGCATAATTCAGCACGTATTTAGTGCTGTTTCAAGTTTAGAATTAAATCCCTTCGAGATGGAACAGTATCTTCAAATTTCATAACGCTTTTCTTAAGTGATATACAAAATAGCTTTGTCAAATAACACCTTAACTAAAGGAACACAGAACTTATTTACAAAAGACAGAAAGCTTACTAGATTCTCTTTTATTATAATCTCGCATCGCCGCCGTATATTTCTAAATGTATTGCTTTTTAAAAACACGTAAATTACAACAGCGAAACAAGCTTCCGGTGACCATATATTTACACCGTCGCCAGACATGCTGGGAAGACCCCGTCTTCTGATTGCAATACAGTCACGATACATAAAGATGTATTAATTGGTAGATGACTAAGCACGAATTGAAAATACTTAGGCAAATAGTGCGTGATTCCGATCAGCCCCCCACTCGTCCCCCACCCCGCTGGGCAGCTGGCTTATCACGATCTACACTGTTTGCTGTTGATTCTTAAAATAGGTCTTCCTGTCTTTGCTTAACGTTGCTGGCAAAATTAAGAATTGTGTAAGGATAATTAACAAAAATCCAAGACTTAGGGTTCAATGTGATCATCTCATTTGACGTACACATTTTAAATGTGGTAACCGACATTTTGCATATGTGTAATATTTTTTGTGCAAATTGCTGCATATGCTTACACGTGTACTGTAGTTTAAGTAAAGGCTGTTTATAACTTTACCTCAATTGTAGAAACAGTACAAAATATCGCTTTAACTGTCAATCATTTCCAAATCTATAAATAAGCACGCTGAGGATTTCTGCTAAAAATAGATATTGACGTCAGAGCTGATAACCTGGATGACTATGCCACATGATCTAAAAACGTCAGTGGTAACGTGGTTTTCTTAGTTTAAAAATAACTATCTGTGCAGCGTAGCTCGGATAGAAAGTACGTATTTGAACTGACAAGTGGAATGTTTAGTTTTACTCTAAACATTGATGTAGGACACAAACAAACAGCATTTCGAGGGATCTTTTCAAGTAAGAATAATTTATTTGGTCGTTTTAGAAAAAAAGGGTCGAAGTCGATTATATGGACAATATAAAAGCATCAAAAAGGTATTTCGGTCATTATATGCATAATTTATCTCCAATATTTCAGTTAGTAAATGCGTGCTCATTTAAAATTCTAATTCAGCGTAATTAACATTAAAAAAGATAACGCCTCCTTCAAAGGTAAAACCCTAGATATGTACTTGACACGTTAGTGTTATGTTGTTATTGTTGTTTTGAGTGTGTAAATGACATTTTGTAAGATTTATATGAAAGAATAATGTAACAGTTAGGATAAATTTGCTATGGTATTAATTTTATTCTCGAACAACTTACATATTTGCCCTCCATAATTTACTTTGCATCCATCTCCAGTCTGGAACTATTATGTATGTCATATAACACCATATGCACTCTATGGATCTATCTAGAAAGCCGGACATATTTGGGATCTTTATTACTGAAGCTAGAATCACTTTTCTTGTAAACTAAATTAAGATATGGGTTTCTCAACACCTAACATGACCCACTTTTCTTTGTTTCGTCTAATAGAGACACGCAAAACGTTTTAGTAACATTGACGCGGCAACACAATTTTGTAGCAACAGTGACAAAGAAGTTAAATAGTGACAAAGCAATAACAGTTTGCAGCATTTAGCGTAATGAGTTCATTTAACAACCGGGCGCTAAACATGTGCGCTTAACATGTGTAGAGATTGTTTTATGAGTTACTTGTTTGTTTCGCAAGATAAAATTATAACTATGATATGTACCAATCTTTCTTTTTTTAATGAATTGCTGATGCATGTTTGTGTGTTTATATATTTAGACACTTAACTCAAGTAGTTCATTTTAGTTGCTGTATTTTTATTCCCATAAAGTCGCTAAATAAATACTTGTTCAGTTAACCCGTTCGTCCTTTGATATCAGCTATTTTATGTTATTTCTCCGTTAAAATCGATTTAGATAATTTTCAAAATATATAGTATTTAGCATCCGCGGTCAGGTGGTGAATGTTTTGTATTCGGATCGCATGGTCACGGGTTTGATTTCCAGTCATGAGGTATGACGATAGTCTTTGAGCAATACAATGTTCATAGCTTTTCTGAAGCTACTGTTACAAGTCTTGCAGGGATGGATCCAGGGTTGAATTGGGAATGTATCCCCCACCAGCTAGTTAAAAGAGTAGAAAACACATTTATCTATTGATCATAATGAGATGGCTAACGACTGAGCGTACTAGTATGTATTGAAATAAAAATAACACTTATTGACAGAAAAGGGGCATTTATTATTTATGCCATATAGCAATTGTTTAAACACAAAAAAAAGGATTTTATTTTTTTTGAAATACATTTCTGTGTGGCAAAATAATTGCGATTCTGAGAAACGTGTCTCGTCTTGTTGTGCTTCTGGTAAGAAAGACTGTATAGAATTTGATAGGCTAAGACGATCACGTGGTAAAAAATCTAAACAATCATTGGTTACTTAATATGCGAATTATTGTTGACGTAATTAATACGCACCACTGTAATTTCCGTTTATAATAGTACTGCTCAATGAGATAAAAAACTTTATGTTGGCATAAACTTTAATACATGTAAGCTTAAAAAATACCAGCTTTTAAAGTAAATTTTGTTTGTTGACTGCTTAAGTTGAAGTTAGAGTCCCATACAGTGTGTGTGTGTGTGTATATATATATATATATATATATATATATATATATATATAGTATTTAATGCGATACAATTTAATGAATCTTGATTCATACTCCACCCCCACCAAAAATCTTTTGGATCTGGCCCTGCAGTCTTGGATCTACATAGGAAATTGTCGAGAATGATGAATATATGTCAGAAGTATAGTACCTGATTTACACTACTTCGTTCTGTCGCGTTTGTACTATTTCGAATCGGGTATAGCGCCCAGAAGACACAACGAGCAGAAAAAGTCGACTGTTTTAAATGATGTTAGCTTGAATATTTTTTTTAACTATGGACTGTCAACTACTAATTTTCTCAAGAGCTTGTTTGGCGTTATTTCCCAATCCACCGTTTAAAAGGCCATTCTCGTAAGTCTGTCAGAATGTAAGGACAAAAAATCGTCAATAACTTTAAGGTGTGCCATAAAAATTAAACAAACACACACAAAACCAAACAACAACAAACAACAACAAACAAACTGGTATCACTTAAATTTGTCGACATTTGTGTTACCAAAGAACGGTATAAACCGTATGTAGCAATCTATTTTTCAGGAATCGTTTTCATAAATCAGGTTAACAGGTGCTTTGGTATTACTAAATAAGTGATCAACTTAGAACTTTTTTGCATCACTGTAGGTGAATAATGAAAAATATTATCAAAATAGAACGAATTGGGAAGTTTTCTTTGTTTTGAAAATAAAGATATTATCGGTGTGTACCAAGAACTCCCCCAAGTACTTAAATCTTTGAGATATCCGAACTTAAAGTCCTTTGTATCCGTCCATATCTAAATCATCCCCAAAATCTGGACTTTTTTTAAACAGCAACTACCGAGATAGGGGCCTTTTTTGGTTAATTTCAATTGATTATTATCATTCGAAAAGCTAGTACGAGTTCCTATTTTATGTTCCAACTATAAAATCAAGGACTTTGAAATTTAAACTTTGATTATAAACTGTAAACATAATGTGAAATACTGCATCGGATCATTAGATCACAGGTCTCATGCTGCCAAAGTTGATATGATGCGGTACTATCTTAGACTGACTGCTATATGCGTCTCTCTGTTTTTGCGGTTTCAATATTTTAAGCAAAACTTTAAAATTAATTTTAAAATTTACTGCCAACACCATTTTTTCTTGCACCTACTACGTCACTCATGCGGTCTCGTTTGAGAGCGGTGTCTGCAAATTCAATACGGGAAGTTGACGTTTTGTAAACAGAAAAGAAAATACTGGCGTAGAAATGAGGACTGTTTTCTTAAAACAGTGTGTAAATCATGCCTTCCAGACCAGGCAAACACAAGATGGACAGCGTAATTAATACATTAAATAAACTGCTATAACGTATATATGAACAGATTTTTACAATGTTCGGTTCCGCAGACTACACCTCGTAAACAGTCATTTGATTTGCAAATGCGTTTTCAGACTACTAATCTAGTCTAAATACATTCTGCATTGCCCACTTACTCCGCATCCAGTAATAAACACGTTATTGGTAATATGGCTAGTACAGATTGCATTTCTCCGAGTTAATGAAAACATGCCTGCTTTGTCTTAGCTTTAGCAGACACAATAATTGTAAGTCTGAAAAGACAGATTAAAAAAGACTGTCTTCTATGCATATCATTGAGGTTTGCTCGCTCAAGAGATACAATTTTGTTGCGAATTTTCGCATACTATATCAAATGTGACTTTTGATGTGAACAACTAGATTTCGGGTCAATTAACAATGACGTATGGAAGTTTTTTTGACGGGTTTTAGTTTAGACACAGGAACCCCATCTTTTTACATACACAAAACTGCGCATGCGACTCAATAAGAACAACCGCGTTTTCTTTGGTACTATTTTGTGTCCTTGACAAAGTTTTGACGATGCTCATTTTTGTACATAGGGATTTACCTTGAATTCCACCCACACGCTCACCGATAAATTCTGAGCTTGCACTATATTACTATGCTGCAAGGTTCCATTCTGAGTAATCGAATATTAATTGCGATTTTCAAGATCATCAGGAAAATTGCTATTCCTAGAACATCTGATAGTACTATTGCGGTTTTTTGGAAGACCGCACACTATCGGTTTAACGTATAATCCAGATTATTAATAGTAAAACCCAGCAAGTTGGCATCGTGCTCAAGTGTGTACTAGAGCGCCAGACCGCAAAAATGTTCGTCTGTTTTTATTGTACTAAGACCATGTTACCTGTGCCTGTAGAAAAAGTATTGAAAATAAAAGAGAATTGTAAATCTAGTGATGAGGTATTCTTTTTTATGTGGTTTGTCTTCTCGGTGTTATTTACTCTTTACTGCGCAGTGGAATCATTAATTAAGATTCATGATTTTTCTATCACTTGTTAGGTAGTTGCAGCCCCACCTTCGCGTCTCACTCCTTCTTACCACCATGAAGCAATTTATTTGATTTCGAGCAAACCATAATTTATACATGCCATGTGCATGTATACCCAGTTTTCCGGCATTTTGTATCTCCATCATCACACCACCACTACCATTATCCCACCATCATCATTATCAATACCACCACCACCACTACCATAATAATAATCATCATCATCATCATCATCATCATCATCATCATCATCATCATCATCATCATCATCATCATCATCGTCACCTCTACCATAATCACCACCACCGCCACAAGCACCACCAGCATGATCATCATCATTATATTCATCGACATCATCATCATCACCATCATCATCATCATCATCATCATCATCATCATCATCATCATCATCATCATCGTCGTCGTCACCTCTACCATTATCACCACCACCGCCACTAGCACCACCACCATGATCATCATCATTATAATCATCGACATCATCATCATCATCACCATCATAATCATAATCATCGTCATCATCATCATCATCATCATCATCATCACATCATCATCATCATCACCCATCATCATCATCATCATCATCATCATCATCATCATCATCATCATCATCATCATCATCACGATCTGCATAAAGATCTTCCTTCGATAAATACAGTTCTTTTTCTTTAATACATCATAATTAAACAGTTAAGCTTGGATCTGTCCCAGATGTGATATCCAATTCATGTTCTGCAGTTCCGTCTAGCTGGTGAATATTAGAGTAATTGCTTGTCCCGGATTAACCCTTAGAAATTCGGTTAATTGCCCGAATTCTGGTAGCCCATTGTTTCAAACTAATCAAAGGCCTGATGGTGCGGTATGTAAGACGATGCCCAAACCGAACGATGCTCTGCGGGTATATAGACACAGACAGACTCTTTCACCGTTCAGTCTGTAGATCGATTACATCGTTGCCCTCTTCTAGTGCATCCAACGCCCCGTCATTATATATAATTCAACCAACTGCAATCAATTTAATTAAGCAACCACAAAAACTGCCACGTTAATTCGACAGGGTAGTCCAGACTGATAAGAAAAGATAAGGGATATCAAATACGACTATCTAACATATTGTTACCACGTGGGTGCACACTGTGCAGGTTGTAACAAAACGCGCTGCATTTTTCTGACAACGGGCGTTTTGCTAGATTGTGCATATCGCGGGAATGATAAAAACGTCGCTTTGCAAATTCTGCATTGCGATTTATTTTTCTAGAGCGGAACGGAGGAAAGAAGGAAACGCTGTAAATGAGATATTTGGCATTCTTTAAAGCCAGATTTTGTTTAATTCAGCTCTGGTTTGTGAGACAGAATAGTAAGGAACGGATATGAGGTTAGCCGTGACTTGATGAAATAAATAATGGGAAGATAGAATTCGATCTTCCATGCAAACGTTGTCATATTTGTCTGCCAGATTTTAGAAAGACTACAACATGACGTAAATTAAATGCGACGTCACATAATAACATAAATGAACACCGCTCAAGCACTTTCCCTTGCTTTATCTCATTCAACAAGATAAAATTATATGTGCTTTTTGTCGTCTGCCGCGGTTTTAAAATGTTATAAAAAGGTGAAAAATCCCTAGTTTGCACTAACTAAAGTAAATAGACATTGCAAAGGAGATAACGCCGCGTTCGTTAAATACTTAGAGTAACTTTCCCTTACAAAAGAAAAACTGGAAAATACTTGCGTTTACATCATTTCTTTGTTAAAGTCTCAGATATCCCCCGCCCCCCCCCCCCCCCCCCCCCCCCCCCCCTCACACAGACACTTTTGTTCGTTGAAAATCTCCGAAATCATCCCGTATAGTGGAACACACCTCATCTGCATAGAATATAATTAGTAAGCGGCCACTAGGGAGACAGGGCGGCCGAGAAGCAGTCAATTCATATTTAGATCTCTACACACAGAGAATAAATCGTATTCATTGAAGCAATATATCATATACTTCTGACCTAAAGGTAGGATTCAACAGTCTTGACCATTTATTTTTCTCTCAAACAACCAAATTAATTACTGTTGTCAGAAAAAAATCCCGCAAATTGCTGTTTATTGATGTTCAACATCTATGTGAAAAAATGAAACATGTGTTATCTATCTGAACAACGCTGCACAGTAAGTTATTTTTAAACTCGTACCACGTACTTTGGAGATGACGTTATAGCATCATCATACAGCAATTCGCTCTGACGTCGATATCTATTTTTAGCAGAAATCTCCATCGTGCTTATTTATAGATTTGGAAAGAAAGGACATTGAATGTGATTTTCTCGCCATTTGTACTGTCAAACAATTAAAGTAGTGCTCAAAATTTTCTTTATTTTAGACAAAAGCAATAGTTAATGTAGAAATTATGCCCTAATGGTCCAAAACATGGGTAAGAGTTTGTAAATTGTATTTGGTAAAGGCAAGCTGTCGGATACCAACTTTAAACCAGCATTGTTGGTTTGCAACAAAATCGTCAATATTGAGCACTCATATCATGCCGATTACTTTTTTAAAGGCGGTATCTGACAGTTTTCCTACATCAAATAATGTAACAATGTCTTATACTTGTTTGGGGGATCCGGACATTATATCAGTAAAAACTTAAACTTTATTTAAAAATAGACGATTTCTAATCTTTGATTGAATTTAAAGAATCTGATGTATGTCTTCATTATTATGATTCGAAAAGACATAAAATTATACTACTATGACACGAATTCGTTATTTTCTGCTAAACATATGTTCCGCTGATATTCATGACCTCATTTCCTTTTGACAAGCATAAATGTGATAAATGATAAATCACCAGTACTTACTGGAGATTTAGTTTTAATTACAATTTCTCATTACGATTACATATCTCATTACCACTTTTACCCCTACTTTGTCACTATTTTTACTCGGTACTGCAAGATGTCTGGATGTAGTGCAAAGCTCGAACTATTTTTTGCCTGGATTAATACGCATTATGAAAGTTGATCAATATGCCGAAATAATCGCATTATCAATCACGTCACCATTATTGTAATTACAGCCATGTATACAGCAAACATCATGGCAGGTGTTTACTGACATCTTTTACAAGTACAGCAGATGTCCGTTCTTCGTGATACAAACTAGAACCTCTTTTATCTCTTTTCATGTAAAAACTATTAGTGTCTAAATTCTAATTGCGCGTTTACAGCTGGCTCTTGCTTTTCAAGAGACAATATCTAGAATGTGACGAGCTTGATTGCAAATCATGTCCGAAAGACATTCCAATGTTCCAATTACATGGTAAATATATATTTTTTTCAACCTTAAGGCCTAGACTGACTTAAATTAACAATTAAAATGATATTCTGTGGGTTTTCTGGTCACATGCAATGTATCGGTGGTTCTACATAGACGTTTGTCTGTGATCTTCCTCCTCCAAAAAAGACAGGACGTCGCTGTAAATACTAAAAACCAAAGCTGCGATGTATTTAAAAACAAAAACAAAACGAATGTTTTCAGCTCAACCTCCGGATACAAAGGGACTAAACACTACGCTGCAATGCAAGTCAGCTATTGTAAGGTATCACACTGTTATTGTTTCAGCTTGATGCTTTCTACAACAACAACAACAAAACCACAAAAAAACAACAACAACAAACAACAACAACAAAACAGAATAAAAACAACACCCACAAATACTTAACTGAGTTGGCAATTATTTCAGCCCGATACTCACTTAAAGCATTTTTTTGTCTCGAAGCTCAATACAAAGCAATTAAACGGACGTTGAATATTTCATCACGATACCCAATACAAAGAAACTAATCTTACGTGGATTTATTCAAGCTTGATGCCAAATGAAAAGCGAATACAGGAAAAATATATTTTGTTTCATTCCGATGTTTGTATTAAAAACAACTAACTTATGTAAATATTTCCCTTGATGGTTTGCAGCTTGATGATAAAATGCAAAGCGACCAATATAAAGCACATTATTCCACTGTGATTGTTTCAACTCAAGGTCAGTATGCAGCGCGACTAGACCGAATTTAACCACCATAATGTCGTTGTTCGGAGGGTTGTTCAATCAACTGTGACATACACATTATTCTAGTGGATTCGAATGCTTGAATGTTAAACGATGATTGACACAATATATTCATCTGTCTTTATTTTATGTCGACACCGAAGACAAAGCAGCAAAACTTATGTAAATTGGTTTACGACTTTAGCTCACCTCGCTGATGCACAATATTTATTGTTAATATTTGTGTCAGCTCTATACACGTACTAAGACAAACTTACGTGCGATATCTCGAATCTTTTCTTCTTCAACTCGAAGCTCAAATACGCAAAACTAGAGCGACTTAGGCCGCAATTCACCAACCATTCTCAAGTAAGAATTGCTCAAGTCATGGATTTCAGTCCAGAATATCTTCATTGTGTATATAGCTACATGTCTGCATTTCAGCACGACACTTTACCTTTGCTACTTTCACTTAAAAATCACAAAAATAAACTTCATAAATCAGCTTATTTTTGTTGGTATGAACAATATGACTTGGGCTTAAGTCATGACTTAGGCCTAAGAATGGTTGGTGAATACGGGCCTAAACTGGAGTACATAATTCCAAAATTTTGTTGAGTCAGTTATATCGACTTATGTAAAACACTACAGTACTACTTCTTCAGCTAATTACCAAGATGAAAGCGGCTCTCATAAACTATTACAATGACCCAGTCATATGTTTCAGCTCGCAGCAAAGCGACCCACAGTGAATTATTCAGCTCATTACTTATATGTTAATAAAGAGACAAACTGACTTGAGCTCATTCTATATATAGACGGTGACGTAACTCGATTTAAGTCACCTCTATACTTAGACAATGCACAGCTAGCAGATTAGGAGATTTGTGCTTCCGCGTTGTAAAAGAGTTCCGTGTTTAAGTAAACAGATTTCTTTTTTTATTGTGTGTAGAATGTTTTATGATCAGCATTTGTTTGAAGTACTGTATGGCTTTAATGATTTGAGGCTTTCTTACAGACTAAAAGTTCAGTTAGGTGTTGACACACTGACATTAGCTAGTTCACCTTCCTCTACTTAAGCCGAGGTAAATGAGCAAAGGGGCTCGATTGCTTTTGTTTTGTTAATTATATCAACTGGCTTAATATATTTCATAAAATCTCACCATAAAGGTGCAAAGCGGGTCTCTGATGCTAATTTTTTTTTTTGCAATTTCAGCACGATGCAAAATCGCTCACAGAGAATAATTTCTATCCAAGTGTATAGAATTTTATTGAACGGCTACGAATACCTCTTTTTTCAATGTCTGTCTTTCTGTTTAAAATGACGTTAATTATTCTTATGTCTTTTCATTTCCTTTTTAGAAGACAAAGCGACCAACGTAAGCCTATTATTGCGACGTAGACAAATAATATATCATCTGTTTCAAACCTTTGTGGGCTGCAAAGCTACCAATCTGCATCCCACTGTCATCTAAACAATGTATGTCTTTTCTATGTTGTGTGGGCGTCCGTGGTCTTGTAGTTAAGGCGTTGAACACTGGATCGAATGCTCCCGGGCTCGAACCCCGAAACAGACCAAGCGATGTTTGTCTTTGGGCAAGACTTCATGTATAAATGTCTAGGTACGCTGTACCATTCTTAAGCCTAAGTCCTGACTTAAGCCCAAGTCACAAACTTCATGCCAACAAATATAAGCTTATTTATGAGGTTATAATGTGCTTTTAAGTTCAAAGTAGCAGTTAAAGTATCGTGCTAAAATACAGACAAGTAACTAAATATATAATGAAGATATTGTAGATTGAAATCCATGACTTGAGCGAATCTTACGTAAGAATGGTTGGTGAATACGGGACGTAGTTCTTCACAGGAAGTTGGCAGTACCAGTTGAAAGAACTTTTTTCCATCTGACTAAATTCTATTTAAACAGAGTTCCCATATTTTCTATTGTTTCAGCTCGATGCTAAAATGCAAAGCGACTCACGGTGGATTTTTGTTGTCTATATGACTCTGACAGAGCTCACCCATCTGGTTCGAGCCAACTGGGACCGGACGTGCACGCCATTCACCAGAAGCTTCGGTCCACATCCTGCAGGTTTATGCGGAAGACGAATCGACGAAATGTTACAGTTTCTCTGCTATGACGGCTATAACGAGTCGCCATACTCCCGGAAGAAACGTGACACCGAAGAAAGTGAGTAGTTTTTTTCCAGAAATGCGTGATACGGTTAAGTGTGTAATCAATGTGTCAACACGGGCATGCAAATAAAGTGTCAGCCGCGAAGTTTACTTTGGGCTCGACCTTGTTCGCGATTTTTTTTTACAAGTTTTGACAATTTTGTTTAACTTTTAATTGGTATTTGCTCTTACAAACGAATTAATTTAATCATTTTTACTGGCGACTCGTTATTATTGTCCGGATCAGGTAAATACTGGGACACAATACACGTAGGAACATGATCGTCCTTTTTAACTGTTTCCAAACTACACAGAAGTAATAAATTTTCTCTATTTCGCAAAATAGATTATACAAGCTCTATTCTATTTTGCAATGTAATTATTTTACTAATAATCCAACACAAGTCACACAAATTGGCAGCGTGCGGGGTTTGAACAGGCTGTTTGTTTGTTTGTTTGTTTATTGGGGATATCATTCCACCAACAGTATTTCAGTTATCTAGAGACGGTGTCCACTTGAAGCAGATACAGTGCTGCCTTCACTGTGTATAGCATGCCGTGAACACCTGGCATGATACCACACCCAGTCACATAAACCTGACACCGGGCCAGCCAGTCGTGGAACTACCCTTATATTTGCTTGAGCGTTAGCAAGGGAGCTATACCACAAACATTTTTAACGACTTTGGTATGTCGCGGCCCGGGATCGAACCCGGGACCTCCCGTACCTGGAGCCGACGCTCTACCGATTGAACAGGCTGTCACAAGCATGATATGCTAGCACGTAATGTTCCTTGACTTCAAAAGTTATATTTCCAATTTTTATTGTTTTTTTTTTTGTTTTTTTTTTTTGTTGTTTTTTTTGTCATATGATGCAGGTTGAGGGTATTACCTCTATTGGCATTAAAGGTGTTTGTGATATATTTCATGCTTTAGAGTGAAAGAGTGAAAAGTACTTTGCTTTAAAGATAATATAAGGAGATGGCGTATAGAAATATGTTTTAGGAGAGCATATTCGACTTTCCATAAACTATGTCTAACATAAACCTTTATAACGTTTTATTATTAAGTAGCAATAAAATCGACTGTTCTAGCGCCTCTTGTAACCCACAAATGACTGCATTAAACAGTGCACTGCTTTATGACCAATAAATTCTGAACAGGAATAAATAACTACATCAGCCATTGAAAATTATGAACCTTGTCACCAGACAGGCAGACTGCTCGATTCAGTGTAATAATTCCTATGAATATTTTGAACAATGATGGGACTTCAGCAGTTTATTGCTATGAATTATAAATCTGTACAAGAATGTGACTTTTATCATCGTTTCAACGCCAATCTTCTGCAATGAAGCATACCCATCGAGACGAAATGGCGACGTGACGTGATTTCATATCGAGATTTTGCGAGATTTTGCAAAAGTTAAGCACTGTCACTAAACCGTGCGCTTAAAATGATATTTAAATTTGTTATTGCTTTATTCTCTTGCAAATAAATATATTTGAAAACTGGAGTTGTTTACATCTGAAGCTTTACTGTTTGTGTAAGCCTGATTAAATTGTGTTTAATGGACTAACAGTCAATATACATACCCGGTAGCCTGAAAAATTCATTGAATTTTTGGCGCATCATTTCATCTTCTGAATCAAGAGGATATAGATCAACCAACATACTTTTGGCATTTTGATCTATATTTTGCAAGATTTAGTATTTGACCGATTTACGGACCTTATGCCGCGCTATGACCATTCCTCTTTTTTCCCTCTCCATTTTCACAAGGGGACATAACTTTAACTATTCATGCTGGATTGTGCTTTCTCCCTTTTACGTGGGAATTTGTTATGTGTTATAGCGTAAAAAATTCTCCCCGTGAAACAATGCATTCGTTACAAAACCATTTAAACTAAGAAACTATTGGGCACAGAAGACTATCTAAAACAATTGCAATTGAACCCTTGCTCCGGATCGACTTGGACCTGAACAAACCGGAAGTGCGCCGGTGGTTCTACCCAGACATAAGTCTAGGGTCTTCCTCCACCAATAATTAGATGGACGTCGCCAATATTACCATAATTGTGTCGGTGCAACGAAAAAAAACAACTTACGAAACAAGCAAAAGAAAACACGAATCCAAACAAACACATAATCGTTGAAACCCGTCAAAATTATAACGTAGATTATGTTAAACGACGTAAACACTGTTCTATTGGCAATGAATAATATTATACAGATAAAGACTGTTGTGGTCTATGTGTGGGTTTAAGGACCTATGTATTGGGGTATTAACCGAGGACTCAGTCCGAGGTCATATTAACGGAGGACTCAGTCCGAGGTCATATTAACGGAGGACTCAGTCCGAGGTCATATTAACCAAGGGACTCAGTCCGAGGTCATATTAACCAAGGGACTCAGTCCGAGATTATATTGACCGAGAACTCAGTCCGAAGTCATATTAACGGAGGACTCAGTCCGAGATCATATTAACCGAGGACTCAGTCCGAGGTCAATATCACATTAGTCAGGTCCGCAAACTCATATATCACACACCATTTGTTATCATATTTTTGTCTGCAGATAATCACAAAAGGCATTCATTGATGTTGCATTTTTTTTGCTCTTTTTGAGGTTATATTTTCCATTAATGTTACCAACTCCTCATAGACACACTGACAAACTCAATTTCTTTTAAGGGGCGGTAAGTCTAATGTCCACTTGAAGGAAAAAGCCTAATATAAAGTCTTTTTGATATTTTACAGTAGATTCTTTTGCTTTGTAGCAGTAGTTGCTTCTATTAGGTTAGCCTCATGCAATATGCAGCAAAGCAAAGCTGAAGCATTGTAGAGTTATGAAAATGCAAAATAATTGCACTCCTGTGCTAAATAACGGACTGATTTTCACCAGAACTGATTATTTCTTTGAAAATGTGCGGATACACTATGAAAAAAATACGGTGTAGTTTCTTTTCATGGGAGGATGTATCTTCCCGACACATAACTTTCCCTCGCAGAGGCCTTGTTAAATAGATAATACATTGGTCTTTCCCACAGTATACAGTTTTGTGGTTCCCAAAGAAACGGTTTGCTGTTAAGTGGCTTCCAAAGACATTTACTACAGAGTGATACACATACCCTTTGAATTTAAAGCTTTTGATTGGCCAAGCGTCGGTCACGTGCGATTTAATCTCAAATGATATTGACTCGAGAATGATATCATGGGAGCACCGAGAACATAATATTCGGTGCTACCTTGAAAACATTTTCGAGTCAATTAAACGACAGACGTCTGAAATATTACCGAGAAGGTAAAGCAATGGGTCTTCATTAGGTATTATGGTTTTAAATGATTGATGTGAAAACAAAATCGTCAATACATATATTTTTTTAAATAACACGAACCATTTTTCAATAATTTCAATGACGATTCACTGTTTGTCGAAGTTTTCAGATGTCAATTAACAAACCATGTGTAGAAAGT